>CM055265.1:29191757-29441945 GCA_029237695.1 Conchocele bisecta | reverse complement strand
TGAATATTTACAATAACAAAACTATATATTCAGCCCTGAAATCAGAATAATCCTGATCTGATGCCAGGTCCTCGCCACACCAGAATCACTTGGCCCCTCCCAAAAGCAGTAGAATCAGTAATACTCTTACTACTTTTATAATGGGTAATAACCCAATTCAACTCCCAGGTAACTAAAGAGCCATAGATAAAAACGTACCTGAGGGCCAAACCAGGCAAATCGTGATTCCTATAAGGAGGAACCCATACTGTTAATTTACGCCGTCTCATTCGCCCGACCATCCACCCACGACAATATACCTGTACCACAGTGTGTACACTCCTATTAAATCATCAAGATCATGGGGAAATAAGTACTAGTATATGTGGGCTGTGGGCTGTGGGCTGTGGGCTGAGGAAATGGAGACTGGAATTTGTAATAATTTTCGGAATATGATATCATTTTGCTAGCAAAAATGAGGCTACTTCAGCGATCAAATTACAAACAACAGACCTTGATCAGAAAGTACAGACTGATCTGGGGCTACGCGGATCATACACATCGTAGTCCCATTCCTCAGCTACGAGCCAAGTGATATAAAATTACAGTAACTGTTCTGAATTTACAATGTACTACCTTGAATAACCAACATAAAATGATTGGTGGAAATCAGGCTTTGTACATTTAGTGTTACCCCTGTCCAGCCCAGCGTATGGACCAGTGGAGTCCGATCATGGATAAATACTGTTCACTGTTCAGTCAAGACACCATTCATTAAACATTTAATGAACATTGTGGAATAATACGCGACTGTGACTGGATAAATGGGGCTTATGGGTTTTGTGACTAGGCTAGATCCAGATGAGCCCGTGCATCCGAACAGTCTGATCACGGTCTGCACTTTCACCATTCCATCAAGGAAACACCAGTCATGCCTCTAACAATCAATATAGATCGTTACCATGCTACATGAGTGTTCTATATGACCAGAGGCTAATCTGGTCACAAATCCCATAAGCCCCATTTCTCCAGTCACAGCCACGTGTCAGGATTCGTGAGTAAACTGATCCAGAACTAGACAGGTCATTAATAAATCTAGTCTAGTTTTATCCAAGTGTAGCCCAAATAATAGGTTAGCATATAAGACACTCCATGTGATTTTTTACTTTTACAAAATTTACAATATTTTTCGTAAATGCGTCAAAAGCTGACAAAATATTCAGATTACATGCGGAATATAACCTGTGTCAACTGTTGAAGCCATTTACGGAAATATTGTAAATTTTGCAAACGTATTTCATGAAATTACGCAGATGTCCGAAGGTACAAAATCACATAGCATTTTATCAACTTTTGACTTTATTTATGAAAAATATTGTAAAAACGTATTTAATGAAATTACGCAGATGTCCGAAGGTTTTGTTTGTTTGTTTATTAGTGTTTAACGGCCTATCAACAGCTAAGGTCATGTAAGGCCGGGCAAACGTGTTCGATCCCATTTTCACCTGCTGCATTGGGGGAAAAATCGCAAAATCAGAACGGAATATTTACATCGAGAACATCGAGAACAAATATATTCAGCCTTGAAATTAGAATAACCTGACCTGGTGCCAGGTCCATACCACACCAAGTCACTTGGCCCCTTCCCCAAATAGGATTACAAATATCGTAATACTCACATAAGAGGTACAAAATCACATGGCGTGTCTCATATGATCTCAGTACAGGATGGTAATCAAAAGAACATAACCACCAGTATCACTGTTCAGCAATCACACAGTACGCATTTATTTAGGCTTCAGCTCAGCCAATCTTGAAAACAGTTTAACAGATCTAGAGTCACTGGTGCTGAACATCGTTCCGGCTTAAAATGTTTCACATCGAAATAGGCGCCAAATTCCTGACAAATTCCCATTTAGCTACATGCAGAAGATACAGCATAAATGCATATTCGTCTATCGACCGACGCAAGAAATTTTCGCCAGTTACTAGACGAAAATGCTTGTATGCGGTAGATCTAAGCTTATTTTTTGTATTGGTGTTTAACGGCCTATCAACAGCTAAGGTCATGTAAGGCCAGGCAAACAGGTTTGATCCCATTTTAACCTGCTGCATTGGGGGGGAAAATACCAAAATCAGAATGGAATATTTTCATTGAGAAAAAATATATTAGAATAACCTGACCTTGTGCCAGGTCCATACCACACCAAAGTCACTTGGCCCCTTCCCCTAAAATAGGATTATGAATAATAGTAATACACATGTACTCACATAAGGGGTATAACCAGATTCAAATGTCACATACAAAATCCCCAAGATGTATGTGAGGGACAAACCAGGTCTCCAGTCGGGATTCCGGTAAGGATGAACCCCTGAAAAATATGAAAATTACTTGCTAAAAGTAAAGATCCTGATGAGCCGGCTCGTGACAGCCGGCTCGTCACGAGCCGTCTCATCTGGATCTACACGTTTTGCCAATACCACTATACAGGCCTGTTTATTGAAAGGGTTAATTCAGTAAGTCTAATTGCTTGATTGAATGGGGCTGTATGGCTGGTTAAAATAATATCAAATTCACACAGGAATACACCTGTATGAAGTGAGGATGACAGATAGCAAATGAAGAACTAACATGTGGCTGTGACCGGAGAAATGGGGCTTATGTGTTTTGAGAGCAGTGTAGATCCAGATCAGCCTGTGCATCCGCAGTCTGATCAGGATCTGTACTGTTTGCTATTCCATCATGTAACACCCGTTATGCTTCTAACAAGCAATACAGATCATTATCAGTGTACAGGAGTGTGCTATTTGATCAGATGCTACACTGATCACACACCCTATAAGCCCCATTTCTCCAGTTAAAGCAAGAACTTACAACATTACAATAGGAGCTGCTTGAATTAAATGCCGTACTAAAATGGCAATATCCTGATCCAAATGTGTCACCAAAGGTCTCCTGTACAGCACACGGCACATGCTACAGCAGTTTATACAGAGCTAGCCAATTTATTGTAAGCTTATATCAACTTATGTACATGTACATAAATAAATATACCGGTATCCATGATACCAAATTTCTTGGGTCCGTATCACTAAACTTTGTATGACTAAAATGTTCGCAAGTGCAAATTTAGGATCGTCTGGAAATTTCAATTGATGGATTTACATGTATTGAACATAGGCTGCACATGCAGCCTATGTTCAATAAATGTAATTCCAATAATTGTTTACAAGAAAACGGAGTTAATGTGAAATTTACAGACTATCATAATTTTGCACTTACGAACATTTTAGTCGTACAAAGTTCAGTGAAACGGCCCCCTGGCATCTGGAGAATTAAGTTTTCCTCAACATTAAGGTGATCATATTACTGTATATGCCTACCTGTACAGATAAAGATCACAGGCACTTGCGTGTTTCGGCTTTTGTCGGTACTGCTGTATATGAATGGCGTGGTAATCCTATATAAAGTATAAGTATTAAAGGTACATGCCCACTCAGTAGGCACACAATGCCAGGTTATAATATAGGGAGACGGATAGTTTTGTGTATTCTGCAGATATGACATTTTCTGGCAAAATAAACATTCATTCACCATTACGCCATGAATTGATAGGCATTATTATACATTTTATATCAGACCAACATTTCCACACTGATATCAGGGGCGATAACCGTGTTTCATTAAAATGTTAACGGACATTACTATTGATTCTCTGTATTTACTTTTTGATGTGCAATGATCATATTTTATAATCTGTGGAAAATACTATTTTTTTCAGGCGACACATTTAATTAGTATAAATAACTATCACTATCAGTAAAATAAATATTATTAAATGATTATTATATCGGCATAGAGGGCATGTACCTTTAATTCCTTTGAGAATAAAATGACGCCATTTGTTTTGTTATCATGTACAGTTTAGGTTGTAGCTTCTGATCGGATACGCTCGTATTGTAACAAAATAACATGGTAATTTTCTTTGCATTTCATGTATTTCTACAGGATAACGGTAATTCTCAAATGGACGTATGAACTTGCACACAATATTGACGTTAGGGCGTTAAACACTTTGAGGTTGTGTCATGCCTAGGAAATAATAAAAAATAAAATAATGGAATTTGTTGAGATACGAGGTTGTGTCCGACCAAAGCTATACAAGCCTTGTCGTTCATATATAGTAATATTGCGGAAAGCCGAAACACTCACTGCAGAATGCCTGTGATAAAGATCATATCTACCAAGTATCGAACAGACGAACCTCTCTAAAGCGGACACCCTAAAAACATCAGTGGGTTTAATTTCGACAGCTTTTCGTATAATTTATGATAGTTTATTAACGATTCCAATATGTCCAAACATCTCTTAGGAATACTTGTATACTCAATTCACAGTGGAATCCCTGCAGATCGTACCTCCTAGGATGTTCGGATTAGCGAGGTTCAACTTACACATTCAGCAATAGCCATACACACCTGCCATGGACGCTTCCATGTAAATATTCAGACAATACATAAAACAAGAGGGCCATGATGTCCCTAATTCGCTCACCTGACTCCATGAACACCAGAGGAGAATGTGACATTGAGTTCATGTGTTTTAAAAAAATAGTGCTATTTTTAGATGGCGGTGATCTTGGATTAAGCGATGAATCTCATTTTACCAAATCTGAAAATGCTTCACCCAAGGATCTTAACTTCCTATGAAGCTTGGCCAGCATCGGCCATGTGGTTCCTAAGAAAAAGACGTTCAAAATCTTGAATAAATGGACATTGGTGGCCATCATGGATGACATAATCATCCGATTCCGACAAATATTGCCTCATCGATACCTTCAATTTGATATATACATGAGCATATTCGGTCAAAAATAAAATTTGACCCCACGGGCCATGCCCATTTTGACCCCGGGGTCACCATTTTCACAACTTTGAAAGAGCATTGTAAATGATCATTCCTACCAATTTTAGTCGAAGAAGATTTTTAAAGAATTTATGCTATTTTTAGATGGCGGCCATCTTGGATTAGCGATGACCTCCATTTTAACAAATCTGAAAAGGCTTCACCCATGGACCATAACTTTTAAGTTTGGCTACCATGGGCAAAGCGGTTCATGTGAAGAAGAATTTTGAAATCTCTAATAAAAGAACGACCTTGTGACATTTCGGCGGCCATCTTGGATGACATAACACTCCGATTTCGACAAAAAATGTACCAGAGTGATCGCCTCATTGGTACCTTCGATTTGATATATAACATGACCATATTCGGTCAAAAATAAAATTTGACCCCACGGGCCACGCCCATTTTCGACCCCGGGGTCACCATTTTAACACCTTTGAAAGAGCATTGTACATCGATCATTCCTACCAAGTTTCGTCGAAATCCGGCTAGCGGTTCATGAGAAGATTTTTTAAAGAATTTATGCTATTTTTAGACGGCGGCCATCTTGGATTAGCGATGACCTCCATTTTAACAAATCTGAAAAGGCTTCACCCATGGACCATAACTTTTAAGTTTGGCTACCATGGGCCATGCGGTTCATGTGAAGAAGAATTTTGAAATTTCTAATAAAAGAACCTTTTGACCTTTCAGCGGCCATCTTGGATGACATAACAATCCGATTTTGAAAACAAATGCACCAGAGTGATCGCCTCATTGATACCCTCAATTTGATATATGACATGACCATATTCGGTCAAAAATAAAATTTGACCCCAATTTGACCCCACGGGCCACGCCCATTTTTGACCCCGGGGTCATCACTTTAACAACTTTGAAAGAGCATTGTACATCGATCATTCATACCCAGTTTTGTCGAAATCCGGTTGGCGGTTCTTGAGAAGAAGATTTTTGAAGAATTTGTGTTATTTTTAGACGGCGGCCATCTTGGATTACGTAATGACGTCATTTTAACAATTTTGTAATCCCCCTACCTAAGGACCATGACCATGAAGTTTGGTAACTATAGGCCCAACGGTTACCGAGGAGAAGACGTTTGAAAATGTTCACGGACGACGACGGACGACGACGACAGACACATTGCGGTAACAATAGCTCACATGAGCTTCGCTCAGGTAAGCTAGAAAACGAATTTATATGCATAAAAAAATACGCAGTGTAGATCTTGATACGACAGCTCACTATGAGCTGTATTATCTAGTTCCACACCACTTGCAAACATTGGAATTATATTCTATATCAAGCTCATCAGTATCTGCAGTGGGTCTTTGTAACTCAGTGTTTTCAAAAATAACCATATTCCTATTAAAGGTGCATGCACACGCAGTAGGTTATAATAGTGATACAGATACTTTTGTATATTCTGTACGTATGGCATTTTCTGGCAAAATAAACATTCATTCACCATTACCCCACATATTGATTGGAATTATTATACATTTTATTTTAGACAAAAATGTTCACACTGATATCAGGGGTGATAACCGTGTTTCCTTAAAATGTTAACGGACATTACTATTTATTCTCTGTATTTATTTTTTGATGTGCAATGATCATACTTTATAATCTGTCGAAAATATTATTTTTTCAGGCGACGCATTTCATTAGTATAAATAAGTAAAAAATATAATGCCTCATTTGCATATTAAAATAGCCTGATACCAACGCGCGTCACTATCAGTAAAATAAATATTACTAAATGATTGTATCTGTTTTCCGGGCACTTGTAATTTTTAGAACTGGTGGAATAGTGACACAATTATACACTTATTTAATTCCTATAAAGAACATTTTGTGCTTACTTAGTGGGCATGTACCTTTCATGAAATAGTTCAAAAACTAGAAAATGTGTTCATAGAACACGGATGCCCCACATACCACTTTGATAATAAACGAGGCAAAATTCCGTGTCCAAAAGGGGAGATAATCCATGACCCGGGGTTGAATCAAAAACCGAAATAAACTTTGCGTATCTACATATCGTAAGGAAGCTACCGTACATACCAAGTTTGAGGTCTGTAGCTATTACGGTTTAAAAGTTTTACGAGTTACAAGACAAAATTGCCAAATTCTAAGTTGAAAAGGGGGAGATAATCGATGACCCCGAAGTGGAATAAAAAATCGAAATAAACTTTGCACATCTACTCATCATAACGAAGCTAGATACCAAGTTTCAGGTGTGTAGCTAGTATGGTTTAAAAGTGTTACGACTTACAAGGCAAAATTGCCAAATTCCAAGTCAAAAAGGGGGAGATAATCCATGAACCAGGGGTCGAATCAAAAATCCAAATAAACTTTGCGCATCTACTCATCATAAGGAAGCTACATACCAAGTTTCAGGTCTATAGCTATTACGGTTTAAAAGTTTTACAAGTTACAAGACAAAATTGCCAAATTCTAAGTCAAAAATGGGGAGATAATCGATGACCTCGGGGTGGAATCAAAAAAAATTTGCGCATCTACTAATCATAACAAAGCTACATACCAAGTTTCAGGTGTGTAGCTAGTACGGTTTAAAAGTTTTATGACTTACAAGGCGAAATTGCCAAATTCTAGGTAAAAAAGGGAGAGATAATTCATGACACGGGGGTCGAATCAAAATAAACTTTGCATATCTACTCTGACATCATAAAGAAGATACTTACCAAGTTTCAGGTCTATAGCTATTACGGTTTAAAAGTTTTAGAGTTACAATGCAAAATTGCCAAATTCGAAGTCGAAAAGGGGGAGATAATCCATGACCCGGTGGTTGAATCAAAAATAGAAATAAACTTTGTGTATCTACTCATCATAGGGAAGCTACATGTCAAGTTTCAGTGGTGTAGCCATTAGGGTTTAAAAGTTTTATTACTTACAAGCCGAAATTGGAAAATTCCAACCCGAAAAGGGTGAGATAATCCATGGCCCGGGGGTCAAATCAAAAACCGAAACTTTGCGCATCTACTCATCATAACAAAGCTATATACCAAGTTTCAGGAGTGTAGCTAGTACGGTTTAAAAGTTTAACAACTTATGAGGCAAAAGTGCCAAATTCCAAGTCAAAAAGGGGGAGATAATCCATGACCTGGGGGTCAGATTAAAAATCAAAATAAATTTTGCACATCTACTCATCAGAAGGAAGCTACATACCAAGTTTCAGATCTGTACCTAGTACGGTTTAAACATTTTACTACTTACAAGGTTGGTGACGGACGGACGGACAGACAGACGGACGGAAGGACGGACGGACAAGGTTAACACTAAATGACCCCTCCACTATCGTGGTGGGGCATAATGTACACAGAGCGATTCATTTCAGCTAGCTATGGTTAGGAGTTTATTCTACACTTATTTCCATTATGTCATTGGCATCCAGATCTTCCCTGTCACTTGTACGAGCTGACACAACTTCCAATACAGGACATTCATCTATTTGTGTTTCAACTTCACAGTCTCCAGGGGCCATAGACAACCCAACAACAACTGTATTGGATTATCTTTTTCAGCTTCAGCTCTGTATCTCCAGAAAGATCCGAGGTCACATTCAAGCAGTCGCCCCTTGCACCACAAGCCTCATCTTCCAATGCAATAGGTTCAATAAATATTTCTGCTTTACCACTAGTGTCTCCATTATGATCCACAGCTTCATGTGACCTTTCACCCTCTGGTCTGGATGATTGATTTACCACTAAATTCCCACTATATATTTCTTCTGTGTCAATAGCATTTCCATAAGTGTTTGTGGTCAAATGAAAGCTTGTATCAGATACTTGCCCTATCAATACAGGACCTTCACTATAAATTTCCCCTTTGGCATAAGTGTCTCCACTGTGTCTCAGGGTCAAACACTGCTCATCAAATCCTGAAGTATCTCTTATCAAATGCTTGCCTGACATATACAAGTTCTTTTTTATCATGTTTATTGCTCGAATCTTCAGCATGATTTGATGTCAAACCCTGAACAGGGAAGCACTAAACACCTGAACTGGATACTTCAATTACTAATATAGGAACATCAATATTCACGTCTTTCTTGTTAACATCTCCAGTGTGAGCATATGTCGCAGGAACTATTTCAAATGCTCCAGCTGCTTCACTTACCAATATAGGAGGTCCACTATGCATCTCTCCTGTGTGACTAGCATCCCCAGCATGATCCAAGGTTAAACCAGACACAGGAAAATGTACATCGCCTGGACTAGATGATTGCTCTACCAATACAGAACCTTCGGGGTATATTTCTCTAGTCGCATCAGCTACACCTTGTTCAGAATGCCCATCATAACTAGTTTCAGAATTATGGACAGCTAAGGATGTCACAGTTGACTCATTTAAGAATTCATTAGCCATTTCCTTTGCAGAAAGGTGATGATGCTCAGTTTCAATTTCATTGTCATGAAACATATCTCCAGCCACACTAAGATCCTCAACAGGAGACGACGGGACCAATTGTGGAGAGTCTACATCATGCTCATTTTCCAGGTTCTCTTTGTCAACAATAATACCTATCATGTCAGAGCTTTGTGAACTTGGATCAATGTCTATCTGAAGCTTACTCATATCAGAGTCCACAGTAATTTGATAAGCACCAACTTCTGAATCATTGTCCTCCTGCATCACAATACTATTATTTCCCATGTCTTGCAGGTCACTATCCATATTGACGACAGTATGGAGATCTGTAGTTACACCTTCTAGATTGTCATTGCCGGTAACTTCAGGATCTGCTGTACTATCAACACAAGCATTACCTTCTACAGGTTCAAGTATTCTCTTCAACAAAACTACAGGTGTCACACACAACTGTTTATCGATAACTGGTGAATCCTGAATGCTACCTTCAGCCTCGAAATGGTCATATTTGCTATCATTTACCAATTCAATTATTGGGTTATCAGCCTCTGGGTGAAATTTCTGCATATGAGCTTCAAAACTTTTCTCTGTCCAGTGCACACGGCCACAGAATTCACACTTCAGCTTCACAGGACCAAACGTTGGTGCTCGCTTCTTTGGACTTTGCTGTATGTGCAGATTGTCAGGCTCAACAGCTTCTGTTTTTATTTCAGTTTTTAATATCTGGGCTTGAATTTGTTCATCTAATTCTGAAATAGGTCTATCTGGATGCATCTCCTTCAAGTGTGCAGTGTAACTAATTACAGACCAATGAACCTTCTTACAATCGGAACAATAGTAACAACTCAGGTTTGTATCTGATGAAGCTGGTATGTGTACATCACCTCCTGCAGGTAAGTCTTCCATTTTACATTTATGCACTGTTTTCACATGTTGCTTCAGGTTCCATTGTCTGGTGAAAACATTTTTGCAAATGTGGCACACAGGTTTCTTAGCAATAGTGATTTCCTTAGGAGGATCGGGAACACTTGGAGCACCAGGAAAATTATGAACATTCCTCATATGTCGACTATAGTTATAGCTTTCGGTGAAACTTGTTTTACACAGTGTACAGTAGTTTTGTGTAAATGTACATGTAGACAAGGAGGATTTAGCTGAAGTTATTTTGTGTACACCCTTTATATGTTTCCTGACCTTCCATTGTTTGTCAAATGTTTTTCCACATTCTGTGCAGGCAAAGCTGGTGATGTCTTCAGCTTCGGACGGCTCAACAGATGTATGTAGCAGCATATGTTCCAACAACTTTTCTTGAGTATGATATCCTTTATTACAAATATTGCAAGTCATTAATTGATTATTCACTTGTTTAACTGGGGATTTTCGCGGCAACTTAGTAACTCTTCTTTTTTCTTTATGTGCAGCTTTGATATGGCTTTGCAAGAGCAAGTCCTTCCCAAATTTCTTTCCGCATTTCATACATGAGAACCGTTTCACTGTGTGAACAACCGTATGCCTGTTAATTTTCTCTTTATTTGCAAAAGTCTTATAGCAGACACCACATGTCAGAGACTCTGTGGTATTATGAAACAAGTCGACGTGAGATGTGAGGTTCCGACGCCACCTGAAAGCCTTATCACACTTGTCACATTTGTGTGGCCTGTCAGTGTGAACCTTTACATGCTCTTCATGTTTCTTCTTGTCTGTAAATCTCAGTTTGCAAAATCGACATACCAATTCTTTGGTCTTCTTGTGTTTAACCTGATGTTCCTTCAGATGTTCTGCAGTCGTAAACAGACTCAAACAGGTTTTGCATTTCACCATGGTCGATAACATGTCACCATGACGCGAGTTGTAGTGGCATTCCAGTTTGAACTTGGATATTAATTTTTTGTCACACAGGCTGCATGTGAATGGCGTTTTCCCAGTATGTTTACGCATGTGGATATTAAGCGTTTTCTGAGAAACAAACCGACAATGACAGATATTACATTCCAGACCATTCTTTTCTATTTTCACAACACTATCTGCATCATGCATTACTTGCCCGTTGTTCAAAGCAGCATGATTTTCTACATCTTCATATTGTTGGTTGTGCTTCATTCTCATGTGAAGCTTCAATGCATACAATTTTGGGAACCTCCTCAAACAGATCCTGCATGTGTGAATAGTCATCTTTTTAACTAGATCTGGATGCATTTGCAACAAGTCAACTTTGTATCCAACATCATGTTTCATTTTCATATGACGACGTAAATTCAAAAATTCAGCAAATAACTTACAGCATACATTGCACTCATAAGCGTTCTCCATACAATCTTTATCAACTGCTGAATGATAGGTGAGGTTCGTCTGTTGTGACTGTCCACCGGCACTCTCATTGTCAGTCTTCTCTGTTAGCAAAATTTCAACAGAAATCTGTGTTTTGTGTTTCGTTAACATGTGACGTCGCAAATGTAATAATGTTACCAATGATTTGGAACATATTGTACAGCGATATTCATCAAGTTTCCCCTTTTCATCATTCAACTTTATCTTTTTGTTTGGTGGCTGCGATTCTGTGTCTGATTTGGAATTACCATGTTTAGTACCATGTTTAGCTGTCATGTGGCGACGGAGATTTATGTCCTCTGCGAAGACCTTCGCACAGATGTCACATTGAAAAGCTGAACCTTCAATAACCTTCTTGGTAATGATTCTCCCAGAGGTACTCAAAGTTGTTGCCTTAGGTTTAGACAGCAATAATGACTGGGAGGAATGTGATGGAGTGGTTGCTGGAGTATGACAGTTTAACTTCCTACCCGGATGCATAACCTGAATGTGTTTGGCACGTCCCATTGCAGATGCATAAATATTCCCACAATACGCACATATGTAGGTTTCTTCATTAGAAATATTACCGACAGGACTGCCAGATCCTGGTGTCACAACAGTTTCCGATTTTGTCTTGGAATGGCTTCCCTTTGTTTCAGATAACTCAATTTTTTCTCCATTTTTCTCTTTTTGTGACAAAATGTCATCAATCTGTGCCTTAACAACATTCTCGTCTACATCATGTTTGTCACGACTGTGTTGAATAATACCCCAGGTAGAAGCATACATATTTCCACATATTCTGCATGGGAAAATAAGCTTACTTACATCTAGAACATCATAGTCTGTATCAGTACTATCGCCTTCATCACTTGATTCTTCATGTAAAAGTAAATGTTTCTTTAGAGTTGCTTCACGACTAAAAGCTTCCCCACATTGTTTACATTTGTGTGTCTTTGATTTTACTGCCTCTATATCAAATTTTGCCTTTACTCTTTTCAGTTCCAAACTAAAATTCATTCCTAGGAACTGAGAGATACCTGTTCCTGTATCTTCTGAAGTAGTTTTATCATCACTTTCAGTATCATTGGACTTGCACACTAATTGCATGTGCCGTTTAAGACTTTTTCTTTTTGAAAATGATTTACCACATTTCCTGCATTTTAGATTAGTCTTGACAGTATGTTTTCCTACTACCTTCTTTTTGTCTCTGTCCTTATGCGCTGTAGCAATGTGCATATCTAACTGCTGTATTTGCTTGAATATCTCTTCACAAACTTTGCAAACGTAAGACTTTCTGCTACTAAAACTCAATATGTTTGTCTCCATGCTTGTAACTGGTCCTTCATTTGCAACTTTTTGAATTTCCACCTTTATTCCATGTTTTAATGCTGAATGTCGACGCAGGTTAATATTTTTAGAAAATGTCTTACCACATGTGTCGCACGTTAGATCAGAACTACATGTTGTTATAGATGTATCTTCAATAACTACAGACTGCTTTCTCTTTATTCCAGCATTATGTTCAGACAAATGATGACTATCAATATCAGACTTCTTCTTAAAAACTTTACTACAGTTCTGACAATTGTATTCTTTCTCGGCACAAGTGTTAATAACAAGTGTTCCATCTTGTTCGATTTGTTTCTCCTCTTCAGCTCTCATCTTCTCATCCTGTTCCAACTGCTTCATAACCACATCTATCTCCATTTCCTCATGACTGGCAACATGTTTCTTCAGGGATGCAAGCCGGGAGAACCCACGCCCACATTTATCACATGCGTACTCCGACTTCATTTCACGAGGTTCAATGTTTGTCAAATCTGGTCCCTCATCAGATGGAATAATTTGTTCCTTCACATCTTTTTTTTGCCCTATCACACCATGGACTTTCAAATGTACATTTAGTGATAGCAGCTTAGCAAATGTTTTGCCACAATAGTCACATACTACAGGATCTGGCGGGTCAGAAACATGCAGCAAAAATGGATACTTCTCAAGCAGAGCTGTCTCATCCCCATCAAAATGTTCAGCTTTGAGATGGGCTTTGAATGGGACTTTGTAGCAAAATGATACATCACAAAAGTCACATGAAAATCTGCGTTTTGATCCTGAACTACAGGTAACCTCACTTGTCGACACACGTCTCATATTTGGGTATGCAATTAACAGTTTGCTTTCTTCTCCATCAAAATGTTCACTAAGAAGGTGCGCTTTCAGTTTGGTCTTGTGTGGAAATCCATTCCCACAGAGATCACACAGTTGACTACATTGAACATGTACCTGAGAATGATGCTGAGCCAACTCGTTCTTACTCGTGAATATCAGTTTACACACGCTACACTCTGTGCTATTCATGCCATGGACATCCAACTGGTGTTGCTGTAATTCTTGTTTGTGATAAAATGAATCTGAACAAACATTACAGGTGTATGGTCCTGAATGCCAGATACTCTTGTGATTGTTAACACTCTTGCTGGTCTTGAACGCGACTCCGCAATCACTACATTGGTAATTTTTCTGGTCCAGATGCACATTCTGAATGTGCTTTTTAAGTTTCCAATTGTACGCCGAACGGTAGCCACAAATGTTGCACTGAAATTTACGTTCACCAGTATGCACAATCATATGTTTGTTTAATGTACCTTTGCGGCCAAAGCATTTTCCACATTCCTTGCATGCATATGGTTTCAGGTTCATATCTTCTGTATTATCGCCAGCTGCAACATGCACCTTTCTCAAATGTGTGAACAGAAACTTCCTCGTTGTGAACTGTTTGGTACAGATTCTGCATGCAAAATGTCTCAGCGGATGTAATTTTGCTTGGTGATCAATATAGTCATCTCGTGAGGTAAACTGAGTACTACAGTCATGGCAATTGAATGGACCTATGTGAATCTTCAAATGGCGCTGAACACTACTCTCACTTTTCAATTTCTGACCACAAATTGGACATGGTTGTACGCTTTTGTTGAGATGAACTTCATTAATATGCCTCAAAAGTCTAGAATACATTTTGAATGTTTTACGACACTTGTCACAAGTGTGGTTTCCACTATCATTAGCAATTTCGTCACGCGTTCGCCGATGTCTTACTTTGAATTTAGGCTCCTGAACAGGCAGAATAGTCTTCTTCTTATGCAGCTCAAGATGTGATACAAGATTGGCTTCACGTACAAAACTGCGCTGACACAGCGGACACAAAATAGATTTCTTACTTGTGTGTGCAATCTCGTGACAGCGTAAATGCCTGAAATAATTAAAAGTACGAGGACAATATCTACAATTAAATATGCGTGAACTCTTACTAGTCACATTCAGATACTTATTGTACTTTGCAATCTTAGGACCTTTAAATTTCCCACTTTTGAATTGAACTGGTGTTTTCTTAACAGTTACAGTTTGCGAGGGATTATTTTCCAATACATTGGTCAGTTTACTGGGATCATTCTCCAGTTGCTGTTTGATCTGGTTCCCATCTCCCTCCACGATGATGAGTTCAATGTTGGCGTTATCCTTCAGCATATCAGGATCGATTCCTAGTGACGAGAGGTCCACCGAGCCATAGTCGACATTGGTGCCGTCGGTAGTCATCATCGTCCCGTCGCTGTACAGCTGTATGGTTACATCCCCTTTGTCTCCCATTCCTGATGGCAGCCTGCAATAAGAAATGTGGCTCTTACTGGAGAAATGGGGCTTATGGGTTTGCAACCAGTGTAGATCCAGATGAGCCAGTATTTTGGTATCAAGTTTATCGGACTTGGTATGGAAACAGCAGGCTTGGCTCTGAAACAGTAGGAATTTCATGGCGAGCCTCGATATATAGCGAAACAGCGATAGCATCTATTGTTTTAATAATATGCATACATATTGTAATTAATGTTTAATAGCGATATACTTATGAATAATATACTATAATAGTGTTTATACTCCAGCACTATGTTTTAAGGCTGTGTGATTTGACTCAAAATAAGCTGGATCAGTTAATACTTATATTCATACGCTTCATGAGAACATCAACACATTTAAAATATACAAATATTAGTTAAAGGAGTACCGATATGATACATCTTAATAATAACAAGAAATGCGTCTGTCAAACGCGGATGCCACCTGCAGCATATTTGAGAACCGAAAAGTGTGACGGACGGACGGACGGACGGACGGACGGACGTCTTTACTTTCAGGTAACTATGTGGCTTATCGCATGTTAAATATTAGCCACATAAAACCATTTTTAGCCACATAAAACGATTTTTTAGGTGGCTAATTGTAACCAACCCTATCCTTTAACAAGTCCATAACCCTGTGGGGCTAGCCACATAAGTACCCGAATGTCTGCCCGGACAGACGGACGGACGGACGGACAGACGGATGGACAGACGGACGGTCCAAACACTATATGCCACCCGTTTCTTCGAAACCCGGTGGCATAAACATATTAAAAATACACATTACAATCGCTTACAACATACTTTATTGATCGAAAATAGTCACTGCATCGTGGCATATTTGACCGCATTACCTATTGCGCGGGTACCTCACTAGACCCCTTGTTTATGTAACTGGGGGTGTAGTGGGGTACGCTCGCTAATACAATGTTTGCGTAATGTGTATTATCGTATGATAAGACTTAATGCCGCAATGCAATTTTGCAGCAGGAAAGTGGAAAAGTACCATTTTACAGCAGTTTTAAAGTGTTACATACAAATTATCTTTTTCTATTTCCACCCAGTGACTTCATAATTGCCATGGCAACAGTATGCGTGCAGTTTCGATAAAGAAAATATAATGTTCACTTGCCAATATAACAACCGATATGCATGTCAAAAGTTGTGAAGATTGAAAGACTATATATGGATTTTTTTGGGCCACCATATATAGGCTGGAATGTTCATTATATGCTTGAATTGAAGAAAACTCTCCCAACCAGAAAACTTGTGAATCTCCCAGGGTGTCTGGTTTGAAGAGGTTCCACTATACAAGATTGAAGACTTACTGTATAGGCTGCGACTGTTGTGCTAGGACCACAGTTCCTCCATGTTCGTCAGCAGGGGACTGGTTTTGTGCTGCGATGTTTGCTGTATCCATTACCAGCTTGGCTGCCTCGACAGTCTCGGCCAACATGTCAATTTCCTCTGGCACCTGTAATAATGGTAAACCGGCATTAAAGGTACATGCCCACTCAGTAGGCACAAAATGTTCTTTATAGGAATTAAATAAGTGTATAATTGTGTCACTATTCCACCAGTTCTAAAAATTATGAGTGCCCGCTATACAGATATAATCAATTAGTAATGTTTATTTTACTGATAGTGACGCGCGGTGGTATTAGGCTATTTTCATATGCAAATGAGGCATGATATGTTTTAATTATTTATGCTAATTAAATGCGTCTCCGGAAAAAATAATATTTTCGACAGAATATAAAGTACATGTATGATCATTGCAAATCAAACAAGAAATGCGTCTGTCGAACGCGGATGCCACCTGCAGCATATTTGAGAAACTGTGACAAAGTGGTTAACCGAAAAGTGTGACGGACGGACGGACAGATGGACGTGCCACCAATAGTGAACAAGGGGCCATTTCCATTGTTCTAGATCAAAGCGATGGCCCCTTGTATAACAATAGAATAAGGGGCCATACGGAATAAATCAAAGGATTCTTTTGTGTTAGGCTCCGCCCCATGGCTCCTTGTACACCCTTGGTTGCTCGGACAGACAGACGGATGGATGGATGGACGGACGGACGGATGGACGGACGGACAGACAGACAGACAGACGGACGGTCCAAACACTATATGTCAACCGTTTCTTCGAAACCTGGTGGCATAAAAATAAATACAGAGAATAAATAGTAATGTCCGTTAAAATTTTAAGGAAACACGATTATCGCCCCTGATATCAGTGTGCAAATTTATGTCTGATATAAAATGTATAATAATTCCAATCAGTACATGGGGTAATGGTGAATGAATGTTTATTTTGCAAGAAAATGTCTCGGCTCATGTGTCTGATATAAATAACATTTTGTGTCTACTGAGTGGGCATGTACCTTTAAATAATGTAGCTACAAATGTAGCTGTAACTGGAGAAATGGAGATTATGGGATTTGTGACCAGTGTAGCTCCTGATAAAATAGCACACTCCACTAGCCTGATAACTATCTATATTGCTTGTTAGAAGAACTAGACAATATGGATATGTCCACAGGTGAATGCAGTGTTCAAATGTCAAAGCAATCCTTGAAGTAATATTGAAGATATTACATGATGGAGACACTCTTACAAACTTTTCGACGTAACAAAATGGCTAAGTGTTTTAGCATCATTTTGAAGGTCACAAAGGTCAAGATCATGTCATTGGTGGTGCGAGAGCATCACATATGTTCAGGTGAATGAACTGTCCAAATATTAAAGCAATCCTTCAAGTAACATTGCAGATATTACATGATAGAGAAACTCTTACAAACGTTTTGACTTTTTAACATAAATGTACACGGACGGACGTACAGACATACGGACGTACATACATAAGGATGTACAGACATACGGACGTAGACATACGGACGTACAAACATACGGACGTACAGACATACGGACGTACGGACGTACAGACATACGGATGTACAGACATAAGGATGTACAGACATACGGATGTACAGACATACGGACGTACAGACATACGGATGTACAGACATACGGACGTACAGACATACGGACGTACAGACATACGGACGTACAGACATACGGACGTACAGACATACGGATGTACAGACATACGGACGTACAGACATACGGATGTACAGACATACGGACGTAGACATACCGACGTAGACATACGGACGTACAGACATACGGACGTACAGACATATGGATGTACAGACATAAGGATGTACAGACATACGGATGTACAGACATACGGACGTACAGACATACGGATGTACAGACATACGGACGTACAGACATACGGACGTACAGACATACGTATGTACAGACATACGGACGTACAGACGTACAGACATACGGATGTACAGACATACAGACGAGGACAGACATATAAACAGATGTACATACATAAGGATGTACAGACATCGGATGTACAGACATACGGACGTACAGACATACGGATGTACAGACATACAGACGTACAGACATACAGATGTACAGACATAAGGATGTACAGACATACGGATGTACAGACATACGGACGTACAGACATACGGATGTACAGACATACGGACGTACAGACGTACAGACATACGGATGTACAGACATACGGATGTACAGACATACGGATGTACAGAAATACGGACGTACAGACATACGGATGTACAGACATACGGACGTACAGACATACAGACATACGGATGTACAGACATATGGATGTACAGACATACGGACGTACAGACATACGGACGTACAGACATATGGATGTACAGACGTACAGACATACAGACATACGGACGTACAGACGTACAGACATACGGACGTACAGACATACGGATGTACAGACATACGGACATACAGACATACGGATGTACAGACATACGGACGTACAGACATACGGATGTAGACATACGGACGTACAGACATACGGATGTACAGACATACGGACGTACAGACATAGGGTTGAGGTCATAAGGGACGTACAGACATATGGAGTACTGACTACGGCCGTACAGTACGGATGTACAGGACATACGAAGTACAGTACGGAGTACAGACAATACGGGCGTACAGACATACGGATGTACCAGAACATACGGATGTACAGACATACGTTACAGACATACAGAATAGCGATGGTACAGACATACTGGAGTACAGACTACAGATGTACAGAATAGGTTGTACAGTCATACGGATGTACAGACTTACGGACGTACAGAACATACGATGTACAGACATACGGCGTACAGACAGGAACATACGGATGTACAGACATACAAGACGTACAGACATACCGACGTGGACAGACATAGGACGTATGACATACAGACATACGATGTACAGACATACGGATGTACAGATATACGGAGTTACAGGACTTACGGGAGTACCAGACATATGGATGTACAGACGTACAAGGGGACTTACCGGACGTACAGGACGTACAGACATACGGGTCGTTCAGGGACATATGGATGTAACCGACTTAAGGTGTACAGACCCTAGGAAATGTACCAGAACTACGGAACTACAGACATACGGATGTTAGACATACGGACGTTACAGGACAACGGATGTTACGACATAGGGAGTACAGACATTACGGGCGTACAGACATACGGAATGTACAGACATAAGGATGTACAGACAATCCGTACCGACATAAGGGATGTTAAGGACATAGGAATGTACAGGGGACATACGGAATTTAACTGAATAGGATGTACGACATTACGGATGTAAGACGTCAGTTAATACATTAAAGACATACGGCAGTACTGACATACGGACATACAGACATACGACGTACAGACTTACGGATGTTAGGACAATACGGACGTACAGACATACGGATGTACAGACATACGGACGTAGACATACCGAGTAGCAAAGGTATGTACGGACGTACAGAATACGGATGTACAGGACTCGGATGTACAGACATACGGACGTACAGACATACGGAACGTACTGAACATAAGGATGTTACAGACATAAGTGGGTACAGACATACGGATGTACAGGACATGGACGGACGTACAGACATACGGACACGTACAGACATACGGAGGTACAGACATACAGACATAGGATGTACAGACATACAAGGACAATAACAGGACATTACAGATGTACAGAAATAAGGCGGACGTACAGACATACGGATGTACAGACATACGGACTACAGACCATCCGGAGTACAGACATAAAGGACGTACAGACGTACAGACATACGGATGTACAGACATACGGACGTTACTGAAATACGGATTGTACCAGACATACGGACGTACTGCATCGGACGTACAGGACATACGGCGTACAGACATACGGACCGTACAGACAGTTTACGGATGTACGAATTACGGAGTACAGATTTACGGATGTCAGACTACGGACGTAGACATACGACATAAAGACATACGGAGTACAGACATACGGATGTACTGACATAGGTGTACAGGAACTACGGAAATACAGATAGGACGTACAGACATACGGGACGTTTAGACATACGGATTGTAGACTAAGGATGTACAGACATACGGATGTACGACATACGGACGGTACAGACATGTACGGATGTACAGAAATACGGACGTACAGACTACAGACATACGGATGTACAGACATAGAGCGGTACAGATTACGGATGTAGACATAAGGATGTACAGACATACGGACGTACAGACATCGGACGTACAGACATACGGATGTACAGACATACGGAACGTACAGACGTAGGACTTTATGGATGTACGACATACGGATGTACAGACATAGGATTGTACAGGCCTACGGATGTACAGACATACGGAGTACAGGACTACGGACGACAGACATACGGACGTACTAGACATACGGACGTACAGACATACGGACGTACAGACTAAGGATGTACAAGACATTAGGATGTACAGGATCACGGACGTTACAGGACATTTACGGATGTACCTGACATTCGGACGGTTACAGTACATACGGATCGTCGTACAGACATTTGTTATGTACAGGACATTCGGAGTACTGCGTACAGACATTGACGGGATGTACAGACATACAGACGTACAAGACATACAGGATGTACAGACATTAGGATGTACAGACATTCGGAATGTACAGGACATTACGGGGTCGTACAGGGGGTGGGGGGACAATACGGATTAAGGACATAACGGTGTACAGACGTACAGCCATTACGGATGTACAGATTTTGCACGGTACAGAACTTACGGATGTACAGACATTAGGATCGGCCCACAGACATACGGACGTACAGGACATTACGGAGTACAGACATTCGGTAAACGTACAGACTACGGATGTACAGGACATTACGGACGTTAAACAGAAATATACGGATGTACAGACTAACGGCGTTAGACAGGGTACCGACGTAAGACATCGGACGTAACAGACTATGAATGGTCGTTACTTGTACATACGGACCGTACAGACTTACGGATTGTAGCAGACATAAGGATGTACAGACATACGGATTTGTAACAGACATACGGAAGTTTTACAGGACTTGACGGACGTAAACACGACATACGGAATGTTGTACAGAACATTAAGGAATGTACAAGGGAATACGGATTGTACAGAAATTGACGGACGTACCAGTCAAACGGTGTACAGACATACGGACGTACAGACGTACCAGGACTTACGGATGTAAAAAAAAAAAGACATACAGGACATACAGACATGTCGGAATGTACCAGACATAAGATTGTACAGAACATACGGATGTACAGACATTACGGGCGTACCAGACATACAAAGTTAAGACATATGGACATACGCGTTTACAGAACATTAACGGATGTACAGACATAAGGAAGTACAGGAACTACCGGATGTACAGACATACGGATGTACAAGACATACGGACGTACAGAACATACGGATGTACAGACATAACGGAACGTTACAGGGCATACGGACGTACAGGTCTACGGAGCGTTACAGGACATTACGGTCGTACAGAACATACGGATGTACTGACATACGGACGTACAAGACATTAAGGATGTACAGACATTCGGACATAGGGACATAACCGACGTAGACATACGGGGACGTACAGGACATACGATGTTAAAAACAGACAAGGATATGGGTACAGACATACGGATTGTACAGGACATACGGGACTGGTACAGACATACGGACGTACCAGACATACGGTTGTACTGTCAAATATAGGATGTTATCAGACATACGGATGTACAGACATTACCGGACGTAAAGAACAATACGTATGTACAGACATTACGGACGTACAGACGTACAGACATACGGATGGTACAGACATACAGGAACGTACAGACATACAGGATTGTTACAGGACATTAAGGTTGTACGACATACGGATGTAACGACATTACGGACGTACAGACTTAACGGATGTACAGAACATTACGGCGTACAGAGTACAGGACATTTGGATGGTACAGACATACGGATTATGTACAGACATAAGGATGTACAGGAACATACGGACGTACATACATACGGATGTACAGAAATTACGGACGTACAAGACATACAGACATACGGATTGTTACAGACATATGGATGCAAACAGGACATACGGAGTACAGGACATACGGACGTAAGACATTATGGATGTAACAGACGTACAGACTTACGGATGGTACAGGAAGTACAGACCCATTACGGCGTTACAGGTCAATACGGATGTACAGGACATTCGGACTTACAGGACATACGGATGTACATGACATACGGACGGGTACCTGACATACGGATGTAGACATAGGAACGGACGTACAGGGACATACGGATGTTACAGTAATACGGACGTACAGAACATACGGATGGTACAGACATACAGGACGTACAGACATACGGACGTACAGACCATTACGGGGAAGTTACATGACATACGGATGTACAGTCATACGGATGTTACAGACATTCGGATGTACAGACAATCCGTACTGGAAATATGGATGTACAGGAATACGGAGTACAGGAGTACGGACATACGGATGTACAGGAATTTACAGGACATACAGAATTACAGATTTTACAGACATACGGAAGTAAAGACGTATCAGACATACGGATGTACAGACATTATGGGATTTGTACGACATACGGACGTTAGAGGAACATTATTATTATACAGGAAGTTAAGACTACAGGTCAACGGCATGTACAGGACATAGGATGTACATACATACGGACGTAAGACATACACATAAACAAAAAAAAAAACACACCACCCCCCCACCCCCCCCAACCCCCCCAATTAAAAAAAAGGAAGTACAGGATATGGATGTACAGACGTACATGAATAGGACGTTTACAGACGTACAGACATACGGACGTACAGACATTCGGATTGTACGACTTACGGACTTACAGACATACGGATGTACAGACATACGGACGTACAGACATACGGTATGTACAGGACATACGGACGTACAGAACATACATGACAATACGGATGTACAGACATACGGACGTACGAACATACGGATGTAACAGGACATACAGGACGTCCAGACATACGGACGTTACATACATACGGACGTACAGACATACGGATGTACAGACATACGGATGTACAGACAATCCCGTAGACATAAGGATGTACAGACCATACGGATGTACAGAACGGATGTACAGACATACGGATGTACAGACATTACGGAGTACAGACAATACGGATGTACGACATACGGAGTACAGACATACAGACATACGGAGTTACAGACATACGGAGTACCGGACATTCGGAACCGTACAGACATACGGACGTACAGAACATGGATGTACAGACGTACAGACATACGGACGTACAGACGTACAGACATACGGACGTACAGACATACGGATGTACAGACATACGGACATACAGACATATGGATGTACAGACATACGGACGTACAGACATACGGATGTAGACATACGGACGTACAGACATACGGATGTACAGACATACGGACGTACAGACATACGGATGTACAGACATACAGACGTACAGACATACGGACGTACAGACATACGGACGTACAGACATACGGATGTACAGACATACGGATGTACAGACAATCCGTACAGACATAAGGATGTACAGACATACGGATGTACAGACATACGGACGTACAGACATACGTATGTACAGACATACGGACGTACAGACGTACAGACATACGGATGTACAGACATACAGACGTACAGACATACAGATGTACAGACATAAGTATGTACAGACATACAGACGTACAGACATACGGACGTACAGACATACGGACGTACAGACATACGGATGTACAGACATACGGATATACAGACATACGGATGTACAGACATACGGACGTACAGACATAAGGATGTACAGACATACGGACATACAGACATACGGATGTACAGATGTACAGACATACGGACGTACAGACGGAACCGTAAGAACAACGCAATATGCCCCCTTGCTATTGCATAGGGGGCATAATGACAGGTACTTCATTGATAGAATCGTGAACAGTGCAGATCCTGATCAGACTGCGGATACAGAGTGATCTGGATCTACACTGGTCGCATAACCCATGAGCCCCATTTCTCCAAGCACACCTACAAATGATGACTGCCACCATAAAATGTGTTCATATAGCATGGATGCCCCACCAAATGCTTTCATGGTAAAAATAGCTTTGACGGCAAAATGGTCCAATAGAGAACAAGATAACCAAAGACTATGCAAAGACGAGACTAATGCAATATATATCGTGATATATCGTGATATATCGTGATAAACACACGACATGCGCCCAGAGTTAATACGCATTGGTTTTCAAATTGAGTAGTGAAAATACGAAGATAAAAATTTACTTAGTTGAGCAGCAAAACGGTGTTTGCTTTTTGCAGCTCAAAGAAATGAATTTTTTAATTTGTGCCATATTTAATAAAAAAATCAATACTACATACGTAAAAGTAAAATACGCATTGAATTTGAAATATGGGGGTATAATGCTCTTTAGATACAAAACTTATCTGGAGCACTGAGGAGCCTTCAATACAGCATAAATAAGAACTCCACAGCCAGCGGTGTGCGGTTCCAAAAGGAAAGTAACAGTATGTGAAATATACAAAAGTAAAAATGCAATGAAAATCTCTTTATTTCCTACATATCACAATAACTGCTGCTAATAGATTAATATAAATCTCAAATATTTTGAGTGTAAACTGCACTAAAAACGTGTCTCACTAACCTACATTCATTTTTTAAAATCAAACACGTTCACTTCCTCATTATCAATAAATATTAGCCGCCATCTTTGAAAATATTTCAATCACATGAACGCAGTGGTTTGGCTGGTGGAGACTAACGTCATTTCCAATTAGCCAACCAAATCACAGAGTGTCACGTGATTCGATATTTTTAGTGAGACGCATTTTTAGTGCAGCTTACACTCAAAATATTTGAGATTTATATTAATGTACAATGTATTATAATTAGCAACTGTAAAATCTATGCCGAAAACCCACCCCAAGCTGTGGGATTTTCATACAACGGTGGCGAATGCCAATTTTGTACCTTTCTAAATTACATAATCGTTAGACCCGGGCGCATTCTAATTGTTTTGTATATTGTTTAGAAACGTGTTTCATGTATATACAAACAATAATTGACCATCCAAGACATGCTAGAATCACCTGTGATCATCTGCTGATGACCACAGGTATTCAGCTTAACCCTTTGACCGCTATTTTTGTTGTTGTCTGCTGTTTATTTTCTTGTTTCCATTTTTATCATCAAATACATGCTTTAACAGCACATTAGAATATAATTTACAACATGCTTTGACAGCACTTAGAATCATTTCCATCGGTTCTAAAGTGCTGTCAAACCATGTTTTTATTGAGAAATAAGGCAAGATATAAAAGGAACAGCAGACGACAATTGTTGTGAGTAGTGGTCTAAGGGTTAATTTGGTGTTGTTGGTATTGCTATATTAACTATACAAGGGTTCCAGATCAAGTACAACACGATCTCCCATCAGACACAAATACATGTTTTACTCAATAATTTTTGCACACGTTCTATGTATTTCAACAAGTCATTGGAAATTTTTGAAAATGCATAGTGTTCTTCGTCTTGCTGTGATCCGAATTTGGTTACGATCCATCAAGTAGAACTAGAGTTATTGCGTGGACAAGGATAGAGAGCGAAAATTAAAAATGGCCACCAAGAGGAGATTAGTCATCGGGAAGTTCTTTTTGAATTTTTTTGAAAAACAATAGGCTTCTTCATCTTGCCGTGATAAACATGTATACTGAATTTGGTTACAACTCGTCAAGTAGAACTTGATTTAATGTGTGGACAAGGATACAGAGTGCCAAAATTAACAAGAGTGCCGAAGGTCACAATATACGCCCGTCGAGGCAAGGCCAGTGAACAAGGGGAGATAACTCATCTTGACGTGATAAACATGTAAACCAAATTTGGTTAGGATCCGTCAAGTAGAACTCGACTTATTGCGTGGACAAGGATATGGAGTCCGAGAGGAGATAAGTCGCCAAGGGGAGATAAGTTACCTGAATTTTTTCAAACTCAATAGGCTTCTTTGTCTTGCCATGATAAACATGTATACCGAATTTGGTTTCGATCGGTGAAGTAGAACTTGAGTTATTGCGTGGACAAGGATACAGAATGCGAAAATTAAAAATGGCCGCTAAGGGGAGATAAGTCATCGGAAATGTTTCAAAATCAATAGGCTTCTTCGTCTTGCCGTGATAAACATGTACACTGAATTTGGTTAGGAGCGGTGAAGTAGAACTTGAGTTATTGCGTGGATAAGGATACAGAGTGCGAAAATTAAAAATGGCCGCCAAGGAGAGATAAGTATCGGAAATTTTTCAAAATCAATAGGCTTCTTCGTCTTGCCATGATAAACATGTACACCGAATATGGTTTCGATCGGTGAAGTAGAACTTGAATTATTGCGTGGTCAAGGATACAAAGTGCGAAAATTAAAAATGGTCGCCAAGGGGAGATAAGTCATCGGAATATTTTCAAAATCAATAGGCTTCTTCGCCTTGCTTTGATAAACATGTAGCCCGAATTTAGTTACGAGCGGTAAAGTAGAACTTGAGTTATTGCGTGGACAAGGATACAAAGTGCGAAAAATAAAAATGGCCGCCAAGGGGAGACAAGTCATGGAAAATTTTGGAAAATAAATAGGCTTCTTCGGCTTGCCGTGATAAACATGTATACCACATTTGGTTACAATCCGTCAAGTAGAACTCTAGTTATTGCGTGGACAAGCTGTGCCCACCCGCCGCCAACCTGTGCCCACCCGCCGCCGCCCGCCCGCTGCCCACCCGCCCGTACAAGATGAATACATAATACGTCCCGTTTTTTCAAACGGGCGTATAAAAATGGCCGCCAAGGAGAGATAATTCATCGGAATTTTTTTAACAATCAATAGGCTGCTTCGTCTTGCCGTGATTGAAATGTATTCCGAATTTGGTTACGATCAGTGAAGTAGAACTTGAGTTATTGCGTGGACAAGGACAGAGTGAGAAATTAAAAATGGCCTCCAAGGGGAAATAAGTCATCGAAAAAAATTCAAAATCAACCGGCTTCTTCAAACCGGGTATGGAAGGTGTTCGAGCCAATTCCCACCCTTAAATATAAGCCGAATGCGGAACCACCAATGCAAGTCAAACAATGTCAAATATTCTCGGATAGATGATCGAGCTGTGAAAGTGGAGAAATTTGGTTACACATCCTTACATAGACGTGTCAACCTCTTTACATCGCGATGCTCATTAGTCGACATCTAATAAGGGCATGACGGGGGATGTCGTAGTGGATTTTGACATATCGCGAGAAATGGTTATCCAATCAAATGGTGCGCCACACGTGTAATCTCCGCTTTGAGGGCTCGTTAGA
Source organism: Conchocele bisecta (assembly GCA_029237695.1). Classification (NCBI taxonomy): domain Eukaryota; kingdom Metazoa; phylum Mollusca; class Bivalvia; order Lucinida; family Thyasiridae; genus Conchocele; species Conchocele bisecta. The sequence continues at coordinate 29,413,748 of CM055265.1, read as the reverse complement.
AAATCGCGCAATTGAATGACTTTTAATGTCTTAAATGTAGGAATAAATAACTGCAGTTCATGTATTCTATCGGCATCAGCAGATTGATATGTCTCTTGAATCGATAGAACCCGAATTTGGAGTTTGTGGTTGAAAATTGATGATATAATCGGTCTGAAAGCAACGCATGTTGGAAATTTTATTGGCCAAATATTGAAAAAGCTTTCATTCCATGGGTATGTTGACAACATAAAAGGGTCAGAATGTTCAGAACGGTGAATGTGTAGATAATGGATGATTATTTTGTGTGTAATGATTGAGCATTAGTAGTTGCACAAAACTATGTAAATTATCCAAAACCAACAAATTCCACTCAAATCTACCCAAAATTCACCAAAATATACATATGACACTAACATACTGACCATCTGTTCAAATACCTGTGATTGCGTACAAGGTGAATGCCTAATACGTCCCATTCTTTTCAAACTGGCGTATAAAAAGTATGCTTTGCAAGTGCGGTGTTATTGTAATTGTTCATTTGTGTCACGGACTGTGCTGTATTGTCATAGTCCACGACACAAACGCCTCCTAGAAAATCTTTACATTATACAAATGTTAGTTTCGGTGAATGCTTAATTTCAACAGATTCCAGTAATTTTTCTGCAAAACTTAACTAATTTCAACAAACCTTGGCTTCTACAGTGTTTTTGCTTTTCTCATTTGCAGTTTTGATGTTTCCCTCTGCCGCTGTGCCAATTTGTGGGCATGGTCGGGTTTTATATCGGTAGTTCCGCGTCAACAGTCCATGCACTTCTGTCCTATGCTGCCTGTACAGTTGTCGATCCTGGAAAGTAGCTCCACAAAAGGCACAAATATACGAATCGCCGATTCCATGCATTCGGTAGACATGCCGTCTCAGGTCACCCTGCTGATTGAAGGCCTTCTGACAAACATCACATGTGATGAGGCGAGCATGGAACTGTGCATGCCTCCAGTAGGACTTAGCACTGTTATAGGTTTGCGAACATGTGGCACATTTATATGGCTTGCCGACTGAATGCATCTCAAATACATGCCGCTGGAGTCGAAATTTAGACCTCAGATGCTCATTACAAATAGTACAGAAGTAGTTATCAATGTATGTTAACACAACGTGATTTCGTAGTAGCTTCTCATTGCTGAATTCCTGGCCGCATTGCCTGCATTTGAAGGGCAACTCTATGATCGGCGCAAATCCTTCTAGACCGTCTGGCGCAATTATGTCGATATCATCTGTGGGTTCAGCTGGTTCAGGAATATTGTTAGTCTCAATGCTGCGTCTGGAACAAAGAACATAGGCTGCAGCCTGACCACCTGTTTTTAAAAGGACCTATTCTATACCTGATCAAATTTTCAAAGATAATTGCTTCGTAAATGTGATGGAATATATGTACATTGTATAAAGTATATGTGAACACTGTCTCTTTACTGTATCATATACAGCACATGGAGTGGCCAAGTCGGCCATCTTTGTGTGTTCCAGGCATTAGCAGTTTCACCTCTACTGGCCATCTTGGATTAGGCGATGACATCCAATTTTACAAATCTGACATGCCCCTACCCATAGATCATCGCTGTGAAGTTTGACCAACATAGGCAAAGCGGTTCACAAGAAGACGTTCAAACTCTCTAATTAAAGAATTACGTTTTGACCTTTCGGCAGCCACCTTTGATGACATATATTCATCCGAGTTCGACAAAAACTGATCCAGAGTGATACCTTCGATTTGATATATGACATGACCATATTCGGTCAAATGTGAAATTTGACCCCTAGTTGAGACCCCGCCCTGAATTTGACCAACTTTTCCACGGCGGCCATTATACGATTATACGACGACCTCCAATTTTACAATTCCGACATGCCCCCACTCATATATCATCTGTGTGTGACCAACATTGGCCCAGCGGTTCGGGAGAAGACGTTAGACATTGTGGACATACGACGGACGACAAGCAGTAACAATAGCTCACTTGATGAGATGAGCTGAAAATATAATTGATACGAGTCCGTTCTCCTGGTATTTCTATGTATGATTAGCAACATTATATATTCTACATTTGTTTGTTTGTTTGTTGGTGTTTGACAGCCTATCAACAGCTAAGGTCATGTAAGGCCGGGCAAACGGGTTCGATCCCGTTTTAACCTGCTGGATTGGGGTGAAAATCCTAAAATTAGAACGGGCGGCAACGCAATATTTACATCGAGAAAAAATATATTCAGCCCTGAAATTAGAAAAACATGACCTGGCACCAGGTCCATACCACACCAAAGTCACTTGGCCCCTTCCCTTAAAATAGGATTACGAATAATCGTAATACTCTACATTTGTACTTCGCATTGTCAGTTTCTTGTCAAATGTCAGAAGAGGTGAAACTGGCTGATGGCTGGAATACACAAAGATTACCAAGTTGGCCACTCCATATTCCTGTATAGCATACAGTAACGAGGCAGTGTTCACATATATGTTATACATATATTCCATCACATTTACAAATCAGTTGAATCAAAGTATGATCAGGTATAGAGCGTCTTCTTAAACAAGGCCCATTCAAGTAACTTAAATTGTACAACAAAAATGTCCAGACAAAGATTGCAAGGTGATCGCCGGTGAGTGTCTCACCCACTAAGTGAGGCGATCGTCCCGAAGGTGAAGGTCACAATATGAGGAATTCTAAACCTATTTATACGAAGGTCACGGTTACCAAGGTCACCCAAATTACACTGGGTGGATAGCCATCAAAATGAAGAAGCTATTGGTGATGGTAGCAGCGAAAATATCCGCCAAACGAATTAGGAGTATATGTTTTATTTCTCGCTGTAAATATGTCTTGAAATTTCATTAGAATTGTGTCCTCTGGACACAATTCTAATGAAATTCCAAGACATATTCATTACATTTATAAGGAGAAATGAAAGAAAATATAATGAATTGTCATCTGCTATTTTTGAACTATTTATAGCCCACAAATTTCCCAGCATGCAAAGAGTTAATAATGATCCGAATAACAGATCAGGAGATATTCAACATTTGGACATACACCCAATGTCGCGTGACACGTGCATTGTTGTACATTCCGTATAATTGTATATTTGTGATGTGTGGTACATGTACTGTGTTGTATTGTTGTGCATACTATTGATTTCACATACCTGTGATTCCACATACCTGTGACTTCACACACCTGTGATTTTTACATACCTGAGATTTAGCATGTACATTTGCCATGTACAATGTGCGTGTAATAACGGGGCTTATGTTGTATTGGTGAAAATACGTATTGGTGAAAATGCGTGTCCTTTTGGCAGATTTAAATACACGTCCATTTTATGAGCAATGTTTTACTGATGTCACGCCATATTTGCCACAGACTATTCATGTGTGTGGTAGAGAACTCGTTGACTGCGTGTGCTGGTTTCGCTAGGAAAAAGACCCCTTTTAGTATTAAGGACGTCCACTATCCGTGCCGGCCGAGTTTGTCCGTGTGTCAGTTGTTCACCAGATAAGGGACCTTCTGTAGGTGAAGCCAGTATATAGCGCAGACCATACCATGGTCTGCCCTGTTATGTATGCTACGGATTAGTGTTTCAGCATAGCCTGGTACTGGCCAACACGGATATATCAGATCCCATACAGGTGATACTTTGTGTCGTGATATTTCCGTAAATGACCACGATATTTGAGTTTAGTATGTGCTACACTCTCATTTGAGTGTACAGCCCGTAGTACCGATATGGACGGGTTTGGCGGGGCCAAATAGCGACACTCATATGTCGAGACCAGTCGAGTCCATTTCGCATTATGAGATCTGGGTCTATAGTATGCAGATTTATGGTAGTGTGGGATATACCATGTTGGATGGTATTTATTCCGCGAGGGCTGTACACTAGTTTGGTTGAATTTATGGCGTGGGAACATATATTTATGCCAAATATAACCCACGGGTGAAATGGCAAAAGCCATGGTTTTGTAATATTTATGCTGAGTGTCGAACGAGGGGTAGGCATATTCATAATTCTGTGCGTGGTTTCACTGGTGCGTATATAAGCGATGTCTCGCTATGTGTTGGTGGGACACATATTTTCTGGTAACAGAAGATTAGTACTGTATTCACCAGTGACACGGAGGATTTTGGTATGTACCTACAATATTTTATTTCAGCTGTGATTTGCCGTTGTTCGATTCCCGTTTTAGTCCGTTGTGCATCCTGTCTGTTTGTCTGTGCGTATTCGTCCAGTAATTGGAGACACATTTCATTTTTGTAGCCTCTTGAGATCGCTCCAGCGAGCCACATTGGACGTTTTGGTCCACTCGTTGAGGGCAGACCCCAGTCAGTGCAGAGTACCAGGTCGTCCGAGTGTCCGTACGTCTGTCTGGCACAGTGTGTGTAGCAGCTCCGGGTACAGGCCTGTATAGAGCAGTGTGTGATAGCTACATCGCGTTCAGCAGACAGTCACAGCCATAGATTAGTGAAGTGAAACACCATACACATATATCATATTATTATACTACCACCTAGTTGAATGTCACCTATGTGAAACTTTTCCCTGGCATCTTAGCCAACGTGATAATCGCCATTTTTGTATTATATCGGAACTTTACATCCGGACTACCACTTCCGGTATTACAACCAATTGATTCACCATGGATACTTTACATCCGGTCCACCACATCCGGGTTGCTACAGTCTAGTGATACCATAGGAACTTTACTTCCGGTACCAGCTTCCGGAACATTATCGTTATTGACTATCATGTGATGTAACCACATCCGGCTTCGACTTTGACATTCACACTTTGGAAATATATTGCATAGGCAATACATATGTATACTTTGATAGTGTTAATGGTAATACTCCCTATCATGGCATATCATGGCTAGGATTGTAGTTTAATGACTACATTTATTGTTTATTGATTAATCCACTTGAAGTTGCATTATAGCCATATTGTTGACTAGACCTCATACTGCGGGTGAGGCAGACCTTGGGACCTTGATACTCAGAGGTTACCACTATCTATTGAGATACGCAGCACTGGGTAGCTCAGATGATTGTCATTTGTCCTGCAATGTTCGTTCTGCCATGTTGTACATGTATGTTATTTCACTTTGATTAGCGATCATCAAAGTACTTGTGCATTCATACTACAATGTATTGTCCACGACGGGACCATTGAGATACCACATACTGAGTTTATTCGTCTATAGCTTTTAAGTTGCGTTAAAGTATAACAGTCGATTGGCTTACAACCTTGTAGTTTAATAGTATCATGCACCGTACAGTGATGTTCGCATATCAATGTATCATGTATTCCTGTGTGTTCCCCATGTAATATACATGTAGTGTACATTATAAGTGATTAAGTGACTACGTGTACTTATCTACTCTAGCCTATCCCTTACACTTCAACTGCATTGTTACCGCTTTTCGTTCGTCAGATCAAGCTATACTGGCCATAACATCATAACAATTGAAGTATACTTGGTTCGTATGATAATAGGGGAGACAAATTGTCTCGATCATTCCTGACCTTGGTAATGACCTTGACAATGGTGTCAGAAGTGGGGTTTGTTTCCTCTTTTATAATCAGTTTCTTCAAAGCAGTTGAAGTAAGGAGGCTAGAATAGCTGTACCCCTGGTGTCGTCAAAATTCAATCTTGTATTTGTTTGCCTTGGGAGTTAAGGTAAGGAATGATGCCCTCCAACACTTAGGCACTAATACATCACCACATACATGATTTGACTACCTAGGTACAGAAGTTGAGAGATGAGGTGATCTTGAGAGATAGTCGATGTAAGGGTCATTGTAACTTTTGATTTGTTGAACAGTACCTCCCTGTGATGATGGCACAGCGGGTGTTCTAGGTTATCACTAGACACTTCCACATCTGAGGCGAGATTACTACCACTATTATACTGTGTATGAACAATACTATATCCTGCCAGGTGTCTATAACCAGTCCCCAATTTTTGTGTCCAGTACCATAGAGGGGGAATTGTAAATATACCATTACATTAGACCATACATATACCGGATTGAGGAAGAAAAAAAACTTATACCGTCGTTAGGAGTAGAGACCGGATTGATTTACCGTAACCTTATAGACGTGAAGCAAGAGACTCGCACATATCACCAAGTGATTTGAGTGCTAGAGACCTTGTGTACCGTCGGGTAAAGCATGTAAATCAATAATCCGGAGTTGAGTTGAGAGTGAGAATGTCATCCATTAAGGAGCTAATGGAGATTCAGAGTTAAGGGCCTTTGTAAAAGAAGAGCAGGAGAGAGAAAGACAGGAAAGACTAGAGGCTAGGCAGGCTGAGAAACATAGGTTAGATGCTGAGCGGTTGGCTAGAGGTTGAGCGACAGATGGAGGAAGATAGGTTAGATGCTGAGCAGTTGGCTAAGGAGGTTGAGCGACAGGCTGAGAAAGATAGGTTAGAATGCTGAGCAGTTAGCTAAAGAGGTTGAGCGACAGATGGGGAAAGATAGATTAGATGCCAATGAAGCACAGTTAGCTCTAGAATTCAAATTGCGAGAACTAGACACTAAGCATCAGGTAGAAATGGCAAAAGTAGAAAGGGGTGGAGTAGTAGATGAAGATAGACATGATAGGGACTATGGCAGAGCATTCGGTCCGAAGCTGCCACATTTTGATCAGAATAATGACAACATGGATAGCTACTTAGCTAGATTTGAGAGGTACGCAGCAATTCAAAGGTGGGGGAGAGATAAGTGGTCACTACACTTGAGTGCTTTATTGAAGGGCAAGGCATTAGATGTATATTCTAGACTACCTATTGATGATGCTCTTGACTATGATAAGTTGAAATCCGCATTGTTGAAATGTTTTGATCTAACGGAAGATGGGTTCAGACGCATGTTCAAAAACACCAAACCTGATCACAGTGAATCATTTGTGCAATATGTCAGTCGGTCAAAGAACTATTTAGATAGATGGTTTGAGCTAGGTAAGGTGAATAGAACATATGAAGGAGTACTAGACTACATGATCAGAGATCAGATGTTAAGTATATGCAGTCGTGAGCTCTACTTATTTCTCAAAGAGAAAACATTTGACTCAATAGATCAGATGGCGGTTCAGGCAAATTACTTTGCAGAAGCTAGAGGAGGTAGCAAGTATGTAGTTCAGAGGAACAGTACTAGCAACAGAAATGAGTACAGGTCAGTAGATAACCAGAGGCGCAAGGTAAGTAGTGAAAATAATCGATCCAGAGATAGGAGTCGAGATAGGGACAGATATCAGAATAGAGACCAAAATAGAAGCCCAAGTAGGGGTAGTTATGATAGAAGCCCGAGTAGAGGTAGTTATGACAGAAGTACCAGCAGGAACGGCTACAATAGGCATCGCGGGACATGTTACCATTGTGGCAAAGAAGGTCACATGTCCTACGATTGTCCTAAACGTGACCGGTCCTCAGCTTACAAAGCAGCAGCAGTCGAGGAAGAGAAACATGTAAGTTTTGCAGATAAAGAACAGAGAGGTCTGTACAGAGGTAGAAATAGAGGTAGAAGAGGGAGGCACACTAGAGGCAGAGGTAGATGGCAAAACACGGAACAACCAGGGGAAAACCAAGGAAATTTCTGTATGGTTGATACCGACACCACTATTGTATGTTCTGGTAGCGAGACACAGCCGGAGTTGATTAACGGATGTACATTTGGTATGGATAGGCTACCCGTAGCAGAGGGCACATTAAATGGGAAAAAGGTCACAGTAATGCGAGATACTGGGTGTACCGGGGTGGTCGTCAGGGAAAGTTTAGTACAACCAGATCAGTTTTTAAGCAAAGTTTCAACATGCATGCTGGTAAACAGGAGCAAAATGAGTGGAATTCCTACCGCCCAGGAAGATCTAGATACACCTTTTTTCAAAGGTCAGGTAGAAGCCCTTTGCATGACAGATACAATGTATGATGTTACCATAGGTAATGTAGACGGGTCAGAATTACCAGTGATATCCGATTTTAGAGGCGCAAAATCGTGCGCAGTTGAAACTAGGTCACAAACGACAGCCCGAGACGAATCATATAAGACCCTCAAAGTCCCTACCGCAATCGCGAACGTATCACGCGATGAATTCAAAGAGGCGCAGGCACATGACGTCACATTGACGTCGGTTCGAAATAATGAAAAAGACGGAACGGTACGGTCAAGAACGGAAACAAATCGAAATTCGCATACCGAAAAGACTTGTATCGTAATTTCGAATCGATAGGGTCAGGTAGGATGTACCATCAGCTGGTAGTCCCAAAAAACACTTAGGACTACCGTGATGAAAGTGGCACATGAATCAATCATGGCGGGCCATTTAGGGGTTAAGAAGACAACTGATCGAGTGTTATCAGAATTTTATTGGCCAGGCGTGGGCAGTGACATTACACGGTTTTGTAGGTCTTGTGACATATGTCAAAAGACTGTGTCAAAGGGACACATTACCAAGGTTCCGTTAGGAACTATGCCGTTGATAGACACTCCGTTCAAACGAGTCGCAGTTGACATTGTAGGGCCAATTTTTTCAGCTACCGATTGGAAGAATCGTTACATACTAACGTTAGTTGATTATACAACTAGGTACCCAGAAGCGGTACCACTACCAGGCATCGAGGCGAAACGAGTCGCGGAAGACTCGTGGATATGTTCAGTAGACTGGGTATCCCCGAGGAGATGCTCACCGATCGGGGTAGTCAATTTACGTCGGCAGTCATGGAGGAAGTTAGTAGATTGTTATCGCTGAGACAATTAACCACGACACCGTACCACCCACAGTGTAACGGTCTCGTGGAACGGTTCAATGGTACATTAAAGCAAATGCTTCGTAGAATGGCAAGCGAACGTCCCCAAGATTGGGACAAATACATTAACGCGCTCTTATTCGCGTATCGCGAAGTCCCTCAAGAAAGTTTGGCTTTCTCACCGTTTGAACTATTGTACGGAAGGACCGTTCGGGGTCCGATGAGCATACTAAGAGATCTGTGGTCCAAGAAGGACATAGAGGACAACGTCAAAACGACGTATCAGTACGTCCTCGACTTGCGCGAACGGCTCGAGAAAACGTGCGAAATCGCACATGAGAACTTGAAGAGTGCGTCCAAAAAGTACGCAAAGTACTACAACCGTAAGACCCGTAGTAGGCAGTATGCAGTGGCAGATCAGGTACTTGTACTACTACCGACAGACAACAACAAATTGCTTCTTAGGTGGAAGGGACCATACCCCATAACAGAGGTAGTTAATGAGTGGGACTATAGGGTTGACATGGGAGGGAAGTTGAAAACCTTTCATGCAAACATGTTAAAGAGGTACGAGACTAGGCCTGAGCACCCGGGGAAGGGAATACTCACTGTAATAAATGCGGCCGTGATAGAAGACACAGTAGAGGGGGATCCTAGTCCAAGTGGGTGTAGTGCCAAAGAAAACATGTTATGTCCCAGGGGATTAGAGTCCGATAGGGAGAGCAAAGTTGACCTGTCGCCTGATTTAGGCAAGAAACAAAAGACCCAAGTCAAAGAGATCTTACGGGAATTCACCCATGTCCTGAGGGACGCACCAGGACACACCCATATAGAGAAACATGAGATAAAGTTGTCAACGCAAGACCCATTAAGAATTAAGGGGTACCCTATCCCATTTAAGGTCAGAGAAACAGTCAGCCAGGAAGTAGAGGATATGCTCAAGCTAGGTGTCATAGAACCTTCAAAATCACCCTACTCATCCCCAGTAATTCTGGTTAGGAAAAAGGACGGGGGGCTCCGATTCTGCATTGATTTCCGGCAACTTAACAAGGTCACTGTGTTTGATGCGGAACCAATGCCAAATATTGAAGAGATGTTCTCTAAGTTGGCCGGACATAGCTACTTTTCAAAGCTGGACCTGAGTAAGGGCTACTGGCAGGTCCCATTGGATGAAAATTCCAGGGAATATTCCGCTTTCGAGGCACCCCAGGGTCTATTCCAGTTCAAGGTCATGCCCTTTGGAATGGTCACGGCACAGGCCATTTTCTGTAGACTCATGAGGAAAGTATTAAAGGGGGTCCACAATGCAGACAGTTTTGTCGATGACATCTTGATATTCTCCCATACGTGGCAACAACACCTGGGAGCTCTGAGTGAAGTCCTCTCCCGATTGTCCGATGCAAATCTAACGCCAAAACCTTCCAAGTGCAGCATTAGGTACAGGCAACTCGAGTGCCTGGGACACACTATCAGCAGTAAGAAAGAACTAAGGGCCCATCCTGAAAAGCTCAAGGCAGTTCATGAAGCTAATGTCCCTGAGACAAAGAAGGAGGTCAGGGCTTTCCTGGGGTTAGCCGGGTTCTATAGGAAGTTCATGCCCAACTTCGCAGAGATAGCGAGCCCGCTAACTGACCTTACTAAGAAAGGTCAACCAAACAAGGTCAACTGGGGGGCACCCCAACAGAAAGCATTCGTTACCCTCAAGGGATTATTGACCAGGGACCCAGTTCTGAAACTGCCCGAACTAGACAAACCTTTCGTGCTCAGGACGGATGCTTCCGACATTGGGTTAGGGGCAATACTGTTGCAAGAGCAGGATGGTATCCCACTTCCGATAGCGTATGCCAGCAAAAAGATGTTACCAAGGAAACGCAATTATTCGGTAGTTGAGAAGGAGTGTCTGGCAGTCGTGTGGGGGTCGAGAAGTTCCACCGTTATTTATTTGGGGGGGAATTTATCCTAGAAACGGACCACCAACCGTTGGTTTACCTAAACAAAGCCAAGGTTGCCAAGACTGATGAGGTGGGCCTTGATACTGCAACCTTACCGAATGTGTATTGTTGCGATAAAAGGGGCCGACAATCTGGGGGCAGACTACCTGAGCAGGGTATCGGGGTAGATTCAGCTGTGCCAACGTGTCTCGCGATTATGCACGAAAGTGTAAACACTTTTTGTTTAGGGGGGAGATATGTCACGTGACACGTGCATTCTTGTACATTCCGTATAATTGTATATTTGTGATGTGTGGTACTGTGTTGTATTGTTGTGCGTACTATTGATTTCACATACCTGTGATTCCACATACCTGTGATTTCACACACTGTGATTTTTACATACCTGAGATTTAGCATGTACATTTGCCATGTACAATGTGCGTGTAATAACGGGGCTTATGTTGTATTGGTGAAAATACGTTTATGCGCGTCCTTTTGGCGGATTTAAATACACGTCCATTTTATGAGCAATGTTTTACTGATGTCACGCCTTATTTGCCACAGACTATTCATGTGTGTGGTAGAGAACTCGTTGACTGCGTGTGCTGGTTTCGCTAGGGAAAAGACCCCTTTTAGTATTACGGACGTCCACTATCCGTGCCGGCCGAGTTTGTCCACGTGTCAGTTGTTCACCAGATAAGGGACCTTCTGTAGGTGAAGCCAGTATATAGCCCTGTTATGTATGCTACGGGTTAGTGTTTAAGCATAGCCTGGTACTGGCCAACACGGATATATCAGATCCCATACTGGTGATACTTTGTGTCGTGATATTTCCGTAAATGACCACGATATTTGAGTTTAGTATGTGCTACACTCTCATTTGAGTGTACAGCCCATAGTACCGATATGGACGGGTTTGGCGGGGCCAAATAGCGACACTCATATGTCGAGACCAGTCGAGTCCATTTCGCATTATGAGATCTGGGTCTATAGTGTGCAGATTTATGGTAGTTTGGGATATACCATGTTGGATGGTATTTATTCCGCGAGGGCTGTACACTAGTTTGGTTGAATTTATGGCGTGGGAACATATATTTATGCCAAATACAACCCACGGGTGAAATGGCAAAAGCCACGGTTTTGTAATATTTATGCTGAGTGTCGAACGAGGGGTAGGCATATTCATTATTCCGTGCGTAGTTTCACTGGTGCGTATATAAGCGATGTCTCGCTATGTGTTGGTGGGACACATATTTTCTGGTAACAGAAGAATAGTACTGTATTCACCAGTGACACGGAGGATTTTGGTATGTACCTACAACATTTTATTTCAGCTGTGATTTGCCGTTGTTCGATTCCCGTTTTAGTCCGTTGTGCATCCTGTCTGTCTGTCTGTGCGTATTCGTCCAGTAATTGGAGACACATTTCATTTTTGTAGCCTCTTGAGATCGCTCCAGCGAGCCACATTGGACGTTTTGGTCCACTCGTTGAGGGCAGACCCCAGTCAGTGCAGAGTACCAGGTCGTCCGAGTGTCCGTACGTCTGTCTGGCGTAGTGTGTGTAGCAGCTCCGGGTACAGGCCTGTATAGAGCAGTGTGTGATAGCTACATCGCGTTCAGCAGACAGTCACAGCCATAGATTAGTGAAGTGAAACACCATACACATATATCATATTATTATACTACCACCGAGTTGAATGTCACCTATGTGAAACTTTTCCCGGCGTCTTAGCCAACGTGATAATCGCCATTTTTGTATTATATCGGAACTTTACATCCGGACTACCACTTCCGGTATTACAACCAATTGATTCACCATGGATACTTTACATCCGGTCCACCACATCTGGGTTGCTACAGTCTAGTGATACCATAGGAACTTTACCAGCTTCCGGAACATTATCGTTATTGACTATCATGTGATGTAACCACATCCGGCTTCGACTTTGACATTCAGACTTTGGAAATATATTGCATAGGCAATACATATGTATACTTTGATAGTGTATGGTAATACTCCTATCATGGCATATCATGGCTAAGGGATTGTAGTAAGACTACATTTATTATACCCACTTTTTTGGGAAAAAATGGGTATATTGTTTTCGTCTGTGTCCGTCCGTCCGTACGTCCGTCACGTTTCTTGTAACTTGAAAAACTTTTTCACCTTCATACCTACGCGCCTGATATTTGGTATGTAGCTTCTTTATCATGTGCAGATGCGCAAAGTGAATTCGGATTTTTCATCCGACCCTCCATCATGGATTATCTCCCCCTTTCGGACTCAGAATTTCCCATTGTTTCCTTGTAACTCTAAAAACTTTTTCACCTTCATGCCTACGGGCCTGATATTTGGTATGTACCTTCGTTATCATGTGCAGATGCGCAAAGTGAATTCGGATTTTTGATCCGACCCTCCATCATGGATTATCTCCCCCTTTCGGACTTAGAATTTCACATATTTTTCATTGTAAGTTGAAAAACTTTCTCACCTTAATACCTACATTTCTGATATTTGATATGTAGCTTCGTTATGATGCAAAAAGTGAATTCGGATTTTTGATCTGAACTTCCATCATGGATTATCTCCCCCTTTCGGACTTAGAATTTCACTATTTTTCCTCGTAGGTCGAAAAACTGTTTCACCTTAATACCTACGCGTCTGATATTTTGTTCGTAGCTTCGTTTTGATGTGCTGATGCGCAAAGTGAATTCGGATTTTTTATCCGACCCTCCATCATGGATTACCTCCCCCTTTCGGACTTAGCATTTGGGGAAAGTGGGTATATTGCGATGGCGCGCCATCAACTTTTTCTAGTTGTTTATTGATTAATCCACTTGAAGTTGCATTATAGCCATATTGTTGACTAGACCTCATACTGCGGGTGAGGCAGACCTTGGGACCTTGATACTCAGAGGTTACCACTATCTATTGAGATACGCCAGCACTGGGGTAGCTCAGATGATTGTCATTTGTCCTCCAATGTTCGTTCTGCCATGTTGTACTTGTATGTTATTTCACTTTGATTAGCGATCATCAAAGTACTTGTGCATTCATACTACAATGTATTGTCCACTACGGGACCATTGAGATACCACATACTGAGTTTATTCGTCTATAGCTTTTAAGTTGCGTTAAAGTATAACAGTCGATTGGCTTACAACCTTGTAGTTTAATAGTATCATGCACCGTACAGTGATGTTCGCATATCAATGTATCATGTATTCCTGTGTGTTCCCCATGTAATATACATGTAGTGTACATTATAAGTGATTAAGTGACTACGTGTACTTATCTACTCTAGCCTATCCCTTACACTTCAACTGCATTGTTACCGCTTTTCGTTCGTCAGATCAAGCTATACTGGCCATAACATCATAACAATTGAAGTATACTTGGTTCGTATGATAATAGGGGAGACAAATTGTCTCGATCATTCCTGACCTTGGTAATGACCTTGACACCCAAACTGATTGACACGGATGTCAATATCACCAAGGTGTCACCGGAATGACACTGGGTGGAGAGCTATCAATGTGAGCAAGCTATTTATGAAATTTGATAATGATATGACTAACGGATCAGGAGATATTCGACATTTGGACTTATGTTCAAAATTGTTTCACAAAGGTGAAGGTTACTGAAGTCAAGGTCAGACAAATTACACTGGTAGATGATCAATGATGTGAAGAAGCTATTGATGAAGTTTGGAGATGATTCAACGAACGGATCAAACATGAACGTACAAAAGGTGAAAGTTATCTTAATGGGGGCATGAGTGTGTTTCAAATGCTCACATCTATCAAGTGTCAAAATATTGAAGCAATCTCTCAAGTAATATCAAAGTTATATGATAAAGAAACTTGTGCAAACTTTTTGATGCAACAAAATGGCTGTGTTTCCACAAAAAAATGTTAAGGTACAAAAGGCCAATGTCATGTTATTGGGGGCATGAGTGTGTTCCAAATGCTCACATGTATGCTCCCCGATGACGCCTGGATTGAAATTCAAAGTCCTTGACACTGGGTATTGGTGTGGTATGCTTATTAATCACAATAAATGGTGACAAATGTGTATATGAAGTTTCACATCATAATCTCAATTGGTAACAGAGATAAATTCTAGAAAGGTTTAACGCAATGTTTTGTTTATTAGTCACAATAAATATTTGGATGCTAATTTGAATTGAATTTGAAATACTTTAAAGTAAAACTTTAAAGGAGATATAACCAAGTTCTGTTTTCACGGTACACTTATGTATTCATCATTTATATATCAAATAAAACAAATTTCACAGTAATCGGACCAGAATGTGCCGTTCTTTTACGGATTTCATATTCCGGACAGCCAGTTTTTCCAGCCGTCACTGCATGACCAACTTCCCCTTATTTTGCTTACAACAGTCATTTCCCTTTGCGGTCACGTGGGTATATGACGTATCAGTAGTACTTCCGAAATGTATGCATAATACGATTATTACACTTAATAGTTCAACAGACTACTTCGAACTCCCAGTTACTTAGAGCGCTGGTATAAATAAATGGGAACTTAGTTGTTTAAATATAAGAATGACCTAGTTACAAACTACATACTGAAATGCGACAGTGGGTGACAAAATGAACATACTGTGCAATGTTCAACAGCTGTAGGATACCAGTCTGTATATGTACGGTATTTATATTTACATCATCAGGTTACAATCTATGTTTTCCCCGATAGTACTTATATATAATGCTAAATCAGACGGCAACAGAGTAGACGCTTATCAGAGCTGTCAGGTGCATATATGGATCTGGTGCTATGCTGGTCAAACTGTCATAACGTCATTATTGTAGGCCAGTGTCCACTTACAATGAAACAATGCTGTAAATGGGGTCAATTAATAAACGCCAAATGCCCGGGATGACAGCATTGGGAAAATTAGTCGCTGTAATTGCCACGGGGGTGAGGTGCACAGCACAACAGGGTAAATGACGGCTATATCCCCGAGGCCATATGTTGTTTGAAGATTTTGTCAACATCCGCTGTACTTATCAGGTCGATAGACAACCATTAGAGGAAGTCATAGGTACATGTGCAAAACATTGAGAAGTTGCGTGAAAGGAAACAGAAAGAATTTCTCTCAATGTTTATTAATTTTTCAGAATTTTGAAGACGGACGGACAGACACTGACTACAACACCGGCTGGTATGGCATAAGCACTCCTTCCTTCGGAAGGCGTGCTAAAAAGAGTAACAATAGCTCAAATGATCGTTGATGGTAAAATTACATGAATTTGTAAATTGCATGACTTACAAGGAGCTCTGTTCTTTGTAGAAAATTTCCAGTTGCCTCTGTTCTGATTGACCATTATCGGGTTCCTCAACAGCTGCTTCCGCTGACACAGACCTCAATGCTGCGACGGCAGTCGGTAGAATCAGAGCATCCACGTTTGACACAGGCTGCGTGATGACTGCAGGCAGCACTTCCTGTGAGGGAATGTGTGAGGGAAGAGACTTTGTGACCAAATCATCATGATTTGAATGTGGTACAGTGGATTTCGAAATCTCAGATTCCTCCAATGATGAAGGCTGGAATATCTGTTCCGGTAGTTCGGGCAATATGTTGCTCACATTTGATGTTTGAGGTAAATCTTTTTTATCAGATTGCTGTAGAGAGTGCGCATGTAAAATATGTTTCTTACAGTTGTACTGATCGAGGTAAATCTTTTGGCAGTAGAAACATTGATATTTGTCCTTGTAGTGTGAAGCTACATGTTTCTGTAGCTTCTCATCAGTATCATATGATTTAGTACACAAGTTGCATTTAAAGGTTCTATAGTGAATTTCTCTATGTTTTACCAATTCAGAAGACGTTACTGCTGTAAAATCGCAAAGGTCACATTTTATTGTTCTTTCAGATTTTTCCCCATGTACTCTAATCCTATGGCGTTCCATATTATTCTTTCCCATGAATTGCTTATTGCATTCAGGACAAGGAACGGGTTCACCAATAGAGGCTAATTCGTCAGGTGTAAAAGGCATTCCGTTATCTTTTATGTCAACATTCAGAGAAGCAGAATTACTTTCAGGTGATGGCACTATTGCTTCTCTTACATTTGAAGAATTGTCAACATATCCATGGTCACTGTTAATAGCTTCTAATGTTCCAGGGCAACATCTATGCACTGCAAAATGTGACAGCAAAGTTTGCCTCCTTTTAAAATACTTTCCACACAAACACTTCAAGGTGTGTGTGAGCCTATGCTGATTCAACTTAGTTTTTTCCTCATACACTTGTTCACAGCCAGGGATTTCACATTTCCATGGTCCTTTATGGTGTTTGTAATGCATTTGTAACTTAGCTAATAACAAGAAAGACTTTGGACAATGTGGGCATGCATAAACTCCCCGTTTGTCTTCAGAATGATGCATATGATTGTGTCGTCTAAGATTGTAATAACTATTGAATTTCTTGTTGCATATGGTACATATGGTTTTGTGTAGACGTGTGTGGTAAAGGGCATATTGTTTTATTTTAAAACACAACTGACAAAATTTACACCTATAAATCTTTTTCAAATATTTGTTCAACTGGAGATTTTCAACAATTTCAGATGTTCCATTTTCTCGATATTCTGACACTGATGTATCACCAGAATCTGTTTGTGTTTCATTTCTACTTTCAGTATTAATCAACGTGCAGTCCATATCTGCATTGTCTTGTATGATGTTAGTGTTGTTTACTATTTGATCTGTACCATCAGACATTGGCTTTGTATTGTAACAATCAGATAATACTCTAGAGCTGGTTTGATTGACGAGTTCATCAGTTACATTGCTTGCAGATGGGTCAACAGTGACATCATTACCTATATTATTCTTGTCTGTGATCATATGTTCTGGACCTCCAAATTTCAAGTTTTGCTTTTCCTCATAAGTGAGATCTTTCCAGATTATGATTTCATAATCAAGCGGACGTTGACCATATGGTTTAACATTCTTAAAGTCACTATGTGCTGCCCGCCTGTGTGCTTTTAGTCCAAGTTGTGTAATGAAGCTCCTTCCACATGTATCACAAAGATGTGCACCTGTGTGTTTAGCCTTTCCAGCATTTCTAGCTTCCGCCCGCCTTTTTATCCTCTCTAGTCTTGCTGATTCTTCCACAGTGCCACATACTAACTTGTGAAGAACAAAGTCTTTCTTCTTGGTAAATGCAGCTCCACAGCTGTTACATGTGTGTGGCCTATAACCACCATGTGTCCATATTAAATGCTTCCGATAGTTCATTCTATTTCCAAATGACTTTCCACATTGATCACATAAACATGTCTCACCATTTGGTTTGTAACTACTCGGGCGAACTCTTTTACTGGACTTGTACTGTTCTTTGTGAGCAGAGGATTTATGCCGGTTTAGATCTTTCAGCTTGCAGAAACCTTTATCACAAGCATAACATTTCCATCTGTCACTAAGATGGGACTTCGTATGTTTAATCCATGCATCTCGTTTATCAAATGAGTGCTTACATGTTTTACATGTAAATGGTCCAGTGTGAACATTTCTTGTGTGAGTTTTTAAAAGGTAATAATTATTGTAACTTCTTTCACAAAACTTGCATTTAACATCTTCATGTACTCTTTTTTTATGAAGTAAGCGGCTCTTTTTCGTTGCAAAATACCTCTTACATATTGAACATTTATATCCTCTGTCATTACCTGTATCGTAATTATATTTGTATGTTATACCGGGATAGTAAAGTTTGTCTCTGCGACATCTTTCAGACTTGTCCTCCACTTTTCTTATTCCAAATATACTTTTCATAATATTGGAAGGTACATCAGATTCACATGTTGTGTCTTCACTGGACATCTGTTCCTCGTCATCATTACGAACAAGCATGACCACTTCACCCTTATGACCACTAAGCCTCATGTGACTACGACAATATCTCTCATGTCGGAACTGTTTTTTACATTGCGGACATTGAATGTTAGATGCAGCACAAACAGCACATTTGTGCCTTTTCACAGAATGAGCAGACAGTAATTTTTTATGGCATATATCACAACGATATGTATTATCCTGCAAGTGAATAAGTGCATGCCTGTCCAATGAAGATTTATTGACAAAGCGAAAATGACACTTGTCACATTTATATTTGACATACGTACATTTCATAGGCAACCCCTGCTGGTTCAGTTCCACTTCAGCATCATATTCTACTGCAGAGGATTCCACTTCAGTAATCATTTCTTTGTTTGCTTTGCTAGTTACAGTTTTGTCCATTGTTTCCATTATCACTCCCTGTTCTTTTCCGTTAATAGTCTCACTTTCAATCTGTTCGTTTGTTTGATTTTTTTCCTCATCAATTATATTTCCACTTGAAAGATCTATTTCCTTGTCCAAATTTTGTATTTCAATAGATTTCCCTAAATTGTTTCCTTCAATAGAAATTGAAGAATTCATATTAGAATTAGTAGATTTCAAATTCTCTCCAAATGATGTTTGACCTTTTAACAATGATTTGGTTGCAGACAAAATGTGGGCCTGCTTATTGTCAATATCACATGCAGTAATATTGGATTCTGTAGAAAGAACATTCTCCTGGTCACCAGGTTTAATCGCACTCATGCCAGACTGTCTATTTACAACATTCACATTTACCTGGCTGTTACCACTTGTAGTAGTTGAAATCGCATGTGTAGATTCACCAGTGGCTGCCTGTACCAACACTTGCTCAACTGCCACAATGTTGGCAGCCTTTGTTCTTGTGACATCGCTGGAACTACTCAATGCAGTTGCTGTTTGTAACCCAATGGTATCTGTTGTAGCAATCAAGTTAACAGTAGTGGATGAAAAAGTACTCATCTGAGATACAGCGTTTGTTTCTACATTTAAATGATTTGGTGTCAATGTTTCAGACATTGATACAGAGGGAGCTGAGACTTTTTTATTTAAAACAGTGGACATAGGCTGTCTATTCCTTTTGTTTATGTCAACACTTGTAGTAGTCGCTGTGGAGGTTTGTGAAGCAGAAGGTGTTACGACATGCTGCACTGTTTTTATCACTCCCGACTTTGATCCAGGGACAGTAAATTTTGGTTTTATGGGTGAAACCAAGTGAATTTTTGGAATATCTGACGTGGTCGGAGTTACTTTTAATTTTGACAAAGGTTTTGCAGCACTAGATGTTTCTTGCAGAACTGGTCTACTAGTGAATACACTTGGTGAAAGAGTTACGACAGTTGCCTTATTACTAGAACTTTTCCCAGTTTTAGTTAAAATGGAACTCATCTGCTTCAATGATGGTTGTTGGCCAGCCACATTTGTTTGTTTATTCGCTATAAGTGATATGGGCTGTTTGATTTGGCTACTAGTAGCTAACTGCCTTGTGGGCATCACAATTGTGGACTTGCCTGAAGCAGCATTAGTAGGTCCAACTGTGTGTGTAGATGGTGTGATTGTGGGTGTCATAAATGTGTGTTTCGCAGAAGCACCCACAATAGGTTGGACAGTGAGATTAGATGACTTGATGGGTTGTGTCAGTGCAGTATCAGTTTGTTGAAGTTTGTATGTTATGGAAGTGGCTTGTGCATTAGAAGGTTGCTTAACGAGTGTCACCATCTGTGGTGTGGCTTGTTGTGTCTTATCAGGTAACATAGGAAGCATTAACTTAATTACTGGCTCTAATTCATCTACATTGTCCAATTTTATTGTCGGTGGTTGTTTCTGCACAGCTGTCTGTGGAACTACAGTCACTGTGTTGGTTGTCACTGTGTTGGTCGTTTCAAGAGCTTGGTTTGTATTGTACGTTAGAGTATCACAACCAAATTGTCCCGCCTGACTAATACCCGTACTGCCATCACTAGAGATGTACTGTATTATGTTTCCAGCTTCATCAACAAGGTAGGTGACAACTTCTGTCGCCCCATTTTGTAATGTGTCACTGGTATTACTGGCCTGCCCGGCTAACACCGCTGCATCAGTTACATATTGAATAAGTTGACCCGATTCATCTCGATAATACTGAACATTTGTTGCATCAGTGGTGGCATCGTCTGTGACATACTGAAGTGTAGTTGAGGTCCCATCTCCATCAGCAATGTACTGCATCGTGGATGTGTCGGAAGTATCCACATATTGAATGGTCGTGTCTCGGGCGGAGGATACAGCACTGGCGCCACCCACATTCTCGTCCATAAAGATGACAGTCAATGGTCCTTGCTCAGTGTTTATAACACCTACCCGCCCACCCACTCCTGTGCTATCAACAGCAGTTTGCACATTGTGCAGAAATTCCGCATTAACATCTTTTTCATCCATTCTGATTTAGCCTTAGTACAGATATAATGTACTGGTATATATATATTTTTTCAGGCCATATGTAAATGTGGACAATGTTGTGCAAATTGTTTGTAAAACACCAATTCTGAATTATTCAAGTTCCTTCCATCATTTGAAGATAGAAATATAGCTGTAAAATGTTGTTAACGTTTCCTCAACAATTATGTACATCCGTCATTTCATCGTTCTCAACATTGGAAGTGATTCTTAGTCGACATGCTGGTAAAATCAAGCAGCCAGCCGAAATCTGAAATTAAGCAAGGATAAGAAATAGAACCAGAAAATAACAATAACTATTCGCAGCCTAAAAAATTCAATGGAGTTATACACCTGTTCAAGAACAAGATTATATGCACTGCAGTCGCTGCTACATTGTAGCTGATAAATGTTTTTGTTTATTAGTGTTTAACGGCCTATCAACAGCTAAGGTCATGTAATGCCGGGCAAACGGGTTCGATCCCGTTTTAACCTGCTGCATTGGGGGGAAAATCCCAAAATCAGAAAGGGAATAATTACATCGAGAACAAATATATTCAGCCCTGAAATTAGAATAACCTGACCTGGTGCCAGGTCCATACCACATCAAGTCACTTGGCCCCTTCCCCTAAAATAGGATTACGAATATCGTAATACTCACATAAGGGGTATAACCAAATTCAACTGTCATATACAAAATGCCAAAGACGTATGTGAGGGCCAAACCAGGTCTCCAGTCGGGATTCCGGTAAGGATGAACCCAGATCGTTGAATTACCCATCGCGTGCTCCCACCTGCCACCCACAAGCTGATAAAAGTATGTTTGTTTGTTGGGGTTTAACAGCCTATCAACAGCTAAGATCATTTAAGGCCGGTACAAATGTGAGGAAAATCCCAAAATCAGAACTGAATATTTACAATAAAAATCTATATATTCAGCCCTGAAATCAGAATAATCCTGATCGAATGACAGGTCCTCGCCACACCAGAACCACTTGTCGCGCCTGCCGAGGCATTTGAACATAACATGATCATGGGCATGTGCTAAAGCAAGCATCACAAAAACCGCCAGAGAAGTGCATGTTTAAAATATGAAAAAGGTCAAGGTTGAAAAAAACATTTTGAAATAAAAAAATGGTTAAGTGTTTCCACAACCATGTGAAGGTCAAAATGGTCAAGGTCATGCTAATGGCGACACGAGTGTGTTCCAAATGCTTACATGCATCAAGTGTCCAAATATTGAAGCAATCCATCAAGTCATATCGTCAGGGTATGAAAATAGCAGCTTTTACCAGTACCGGTAGGTCCGGGACCTAACAAGGAAACAAGTGAAAGGTCCGAGGAATTTTTTGGAAGGTCCGAGAGGATATTCGTAAGAAAAACGGTAGAAATATGTGTCACACCATGTGTAAATACTTGAATAAAATTATGTCACCAAAAATTATCATATAAGACGATAATCAGAACGGATTTAGCATCGCCACTAATGATGATCGCAATTTCAATTTTATCACAGGTCCGGTGGACTTTTTGCTTGTAAAATACAAAGGTCCAACATTAAAATTTTCAGGTCCAGGACCTCGGACCAGTGCTATTTTCAAGCCCTGATTGCTATACGAAGATGAAGAAACTTGTACAAACTTTTTGACGCAAACAATGGCCAGTTTTCGCAAAAATGTGACGGTACAAGTGTTTCCGCAAAAATTCGACAAGAAATATTAAAGTTATACCATGATGAAAAAGCTTGTACAAACTTTCTGACGCACGAGTGTGTTCAAATGTCCAAATATATTGAAACAATCTGAATCCGGCCAGTAATATTAAAGTTATACCATGATGACGAAGCTTGTACAAACTTTCTGACGCAAAAAAATGGCTATGTGTTTCTGCAAAAATATGAAGGTAAAAAAGGTCAAGGTAATGTTAATGTTTCTCCTAATGATATTCTGGACCTATACTGAAAAATTCAGCTTTGGCTTATTTTTCCCCGATCTTTGGCGATTTTTTGTCTAATACTATTTGCCTAACAGGTGTGGTCGCCCAATTGATAACAACACGACTGTGAAGTTTCATCAACATGAAGATATTCCAAGCGGCGTAGGAGACGAATTCATATAAGCTTCACGCTTGTTTTCATATCCCTGTCATTGTATACCTTGTATTGTACCATATACTGTCGAATAAATATTGTTTAAACTAAGCGGCGTATGACTTATGCTTCAAACAACAATTTTCTGCCTGCCCGCCGAACGGTAAAACATGATACAATGTAATACCAGTTTTTTTCAAAACGGGCATATAACAAGAAAATGTGGCCTACGGGAAAGTTAATAATAAATTTTAATGTGAGAAAAAGCTGTGTTGAAATATTTAAGAAATCCTTCAAGGGAAATATAAATTATGACAGAAATGAGAAACTCCGACAAACTTCTTCATGTGTGAAAAAGTTCAAAAAGTCAAGGTCATATTAAGGGCAGCATGGATGTGTGGCATTTGTCATGCTGTGTTAACATATTTAAGCGTCCTTGAAAGGATATAGAAGTTATTACATAATTGAGAAACTCCGACAAACTTCTTAAAGGTACATGCCCACGCAGCAGGTTACACTGTACTACTACTTTTCATTTTCTGTCATGCCTTATATGAGCCATTTGTCTACCCACTAACGAGTTATTTTTAATTACGGCGCGTGTTAAATCCCATTTTATATGCCGCGACCAGAATGGGTATTTTCCGACCTCGTGCTATTTTTACCAATACGCGTCACGTGACACGGTCAATCATATCACATCTTTGACATGCGCAGTTAAGTATCGGAAGTTGAGAAGAAAATCTCTGTTCGAGTCCAAATCTAAATCTCCACGTAACTCTTTCCATTTGGTGATCTGGTTGCCAATATTAACCACTCTCTCTCTGTACTGCCTGTCCCTCAGACATTTCGCCTTTTTTTGGCCGACGCCGTTTCATACAATTTCCGTCCTGGACGTTTCGACATATTGGGAAGCCTACTGGCGCGCGTAGTATACTGCGCATGCGCACCACAAGCCGTAATGTGAAAGTCGTCGTCCCCGCACATTATCAAAATAGACTTGTTACCGCCGCGCATCGCTAACAGTAAATTGATAATTAATAAATGATTATATTTGTATGGCGGGCACTCGTAATTTTTAGAACTGGTGGAATAGTGACATAATTATACACTTATTTAATTCCTATAAAGAACATTTTGTGCCTACTGCATGAGCATGTACCTTTAATGTGCCCCGGATGGACTCACGGACACACGGTCCAAACACTATATGCCTCCGGCTCAACCAAGACCATAAAAAGATGCCGGTTTAACCTTTTGGCGGCTATCTTGGATGACCTAATAATGAGATTTCGACAAAAAATACTCCAGAGTGATCGTCTCCTGAATACATTCAATTTGATATATGACATGACCATATTATGTCGAATTTGAAAGTTGACCCCTAGTTGGTATAAACATATTTATTCACATACAAACATTACATAGGTAGTAGTTTGGATTGGATTGAAAGCTTATAAAACTTATTGAAATTCTCTCCAAACCCCCTAGTTAACCCCCACCCATTTTTGACACATGAGTCACCATTTTTACAAATATTAAAGGGCATTGACTGTCGATCATTCCTGTCAAGTTTGGTTGAAATTCACCTGGCGGTTCAAGAGAAGATTTTTTAAGAAGTTGACCTATTTTTCCACGGCGGCCATCTTGGATTAGACTACTACAACCAAACTTACAAATCTGACATGCCCCCAACCATAGATCATCCCTGTGAAGATTGACCAACATCAGCCAAGTGGTTCACAAGAAGGAGACGTTTGAACTCTCTAATTAAAGGATGACCTTTCGGTGGCCATCTTGGATGACCTATAATCATCAGATTTCAACAAAAAGATGATCCAGAGTGATTGTATCGTCAATACACATAGTATGGGATCACGTGGTCTAGCTATTGTTTACACTGGATTAATGTTGGCGCCCATGAGGTATCGGGTAAATCTTATTTTTCATTAATACGACTGCGGTTTCTTCCTGACAATGTTCCAGCCGTTAACACTACGAGTCTGCCAATACCAAATTTAGCAGAACTACTTGTGTAGTTAGTCTGAACATTCTGCAGAGAAATTTGAATCGGACGAAATTGAACGTTGTTTAAACTTGGTCACTGTACTGTAAGCTGTATGGGCCGGTATGATAAGACACCCACAAGATGGCGGACGGTAAAAAACGTGAAAGATAATTGCTTCAATTTTTACTGTTTTCCCCTTTAAAACTAGCAAAAATCACAAACTAAATGTTGTAATCCTGTGTATAAATGTTCAAAATGTTCACTGCTTATATTAGCTTATAATGTCGTTCCTGCTTATATTAGCGAGAGATGGACCCTGACAAGAGCAACCGAGGGTTAAGACAATATTTATACACAAGATTACCATGCTTAGTTCGTGATTTTTGCTAGTTTTAAAGGGGAAAACAGTAAAAATTGAAGCACTTACCTTTCACGTTTTTATCGGCCGCCATCTTGTGGGTGTCTTATCATACCGGCCCGCACAGCTTATAGTACAGTGTTGGTCTGAATCAAATTTCTCTGAATGTTCAGACTGATTACATCAGTAATGCTGCTAAATATGGTACTGGTGGACTCATAGTGTTAACAGCTGGAACATGGTTATCATTAAAAGAAAGAACCTGTAGTCGTATTGATGAAAAATAAGATTTAATGGAGACCTCATGGACGCCGCCATTATGCAAACAATAGACCACATGATACCACACGCCAAAACCTTCAATTTGATATACGATGACCATATTCGGTCATATGTGAAATTTGATACCTAGTTGACCCCCAGGCCCCGCCCATTTTTGACCCATGGGTCACCATTTTCACAAATCTGAAACAGCATCGACTGTCGATCATTCCTGCTAAGTTTCGTTGAAATCTGTCAGGCAGTTCATGAGAAGAACATTTTTTAAGAATTTGATCTGCTTTTCCACAGCGGCCATCTTGGATTAGCCGACGACCTCCAAATTTACAAATCTGACATGGCGCCACCCATAGTTAATCCTTGTGAGTTTGACCAACATTGGCCAAGCGGTTCACAAGACGTTAGAAATCGCTAATAAAAGGATCATGACCATTTGGAGGCTATCTTGGATGACAGAATCATCAGATTTCAACAAAAAAATACTCCAGAGCGATCGTCTTGTCGATACCTTATTTTCATATACAATATCAGGGCTCCAGATAATGAATTAGTAATTGAGTATTGTCACTCCGTCATTTCTGAAGCAATTGGGTATTTCAAAATTTGAATTGTGTAAAATAGAATCACACTACTGTTTACACATCAGTAGACCGCACTTATTGAATAGTTTGCTTCTAAATGAAAACACATCTTGGTATTTTATTAGAATTGTCTCCTTGGAGACAATTCTAATGAAATACCAAGATGTGTTTTCATGGGAAAATAAGAAAATATGCTATATTTGTGGTCTGTTTATTGTTTTCTGTAGCATGATAAGATACCACACATTTTTCATTGCTTTTTGATACTCACTACTTCTGATTTCAATTGGGTTTTTAGCAATTTTAATAGGGTATTTACGCAAATACGCACCTTATCTGGACCTCTGGATATGATAATATTCGGTCAAATGTTAAATGTGACCCCGCCCAGTTTTGACCCCAAGGCCACCATTTTAACAAATCTGAAACAGCATTGACTATCGATCATTCCCGTCAAGTTTTGTTGAAACCCGGCAGTTTGTGAGAAGATTTTTTAACAATTTGACCTATACTTTTCCACGGCAGCCATCTTGGATTATGCGACGATATCCAATTTTACAAATCTGACGTGCCGCCAGCAATTCAGGTGAAGACGTTTGAAATTGTGGACAGACGAAAAGCGGTAACAATTAATAGCTCTCTTGAGTCTTTGGCTCAGGTGAGCTTGAAAAATGGAGAAGACGATTTTTGTTATTGATGAAATATGGTCTACAATTAAATATGTTTTAAATTTAATATGTTTAATAGATAAAAGTAAGTCACCAAAATGTGGAACAAACAGTAATGAGAATATCTTGAGACATCGATCATCAGAGGCCGTGCCTTTAAATCATCTCCACATGATTCTGTACAGTTCCGGAGTTTCAAGTTGTTTCCACAAGTGGATTATTTAATTTAAAATAAGTGGAGTTTTGGCGGCCATCTTGGATCTTTGAGTCGCCAAGGCCAAATAATAATTTGGCAAATTTGAGACACCAAGCCTGAAAAAAAAGAGTAGTTCTATAACATAAAATGTATATATTCAATTCTTTTTCATCAGTATAATTATTTCTGATTAAATATTACTCGGGGTCCATCAGATAGCAAAACCTGAGGTCACTACTCAAATGTTGTTAGACTAGAAAAAAAAGGTGTTTGTGGTCATTCTGGAAGTCAGCAAGACGTATCACTAGTCACGTGACCCCGATTTGTTAGGGGGATAACCTTTCAATACATTTTGCTCTACAATACATCATTTTTTTAAGCCAGAATATTTCACATTTAGAACTACGAAAATACTAAATGAAAATGTAATCTTTTTTAATGGCCATTTAACATTATAAATCTTCATTTAAATTTGATTTAGAGATTGGAATTTAGGTGTTTGAAGCGTTGTAGAAAAACGGGTCAGATTTCCCCCTGCGCTCCTCGACAGGGGAGATAATTATAACCTGCAGGTGTGCAAAATGGACGAAGTCCGACTTCCAGAATGAACAGCTCCACAAAAATGGTATAACAATTATATATTTTTGTCACAAAGTGAACAATTGATTGTTTAAAGAGCATATGCTACTCATTTCTCAGCTGTTACAAGGTTAAACGGTAGCATATATACACATGTTTATGTATTTACCCCACCCACTTATTCTTCTATGGAGTTAATAGTTATATGCTCAGTAAAAAATTGTTAAATGATAGGACAGTGTCAAGTATGTAGTGACAAAGGATGGTGACTGCATATTCACGCACTTGTATGCGTTATTCTGAAGGGCGATTAATGCTCCGCACATGATGCAGGTCCTTGCATCGTTCCTTCAAAAACACGGGATCAAGAATAGGCGGAAAATGGCTCAGGAAAGACACTGTAGCCCGGATGCGGGCAGTGTTTCCGCTTTGACTTAACTACGTAATGTGTGTAAATTGATGATCTTAAACTGAAATGGTAATAAAATAGAAACAGCGGTGCATGTTCCAAAACTTACTGTCTGTTTCACGAAACCTGCCCAAATGTTATGGCTATGTAAACAATGCAAAAACAATATTTTGTTCGATAATATTCAATTTTATCAAAATTTAAGAATGAGTCTTCTTTTTATTTGGGTAAATTTGGTCAAATATTGATTTTATTACGAAAAATTGATTTGTCTATTGGAATTTAACATGGGGGAAAGGAGTTAGAGGAGCTGTGGGAGGAGTCAAAAAACTTTTTTTTTAAATTGACTCAAAAACCTGGCCAGCTAGCTTAGAAATTATCTAACTAAGAAAACAAAAGCTAAATTTTGAAAATCTGTCCACTATTTCTGAAATTAGAAAAAAAATCCCGATGTTAAATCCGAGTGAAGATGTCTATGGGGATTTAACGTGGGGAAATTGTTTTTTCGTAATAAAATCAATATTGGACAAAATTTCACAAAATTATGACAATGACGTCACAACAGATATGTTCCAACTTGATGAAAACTCGAGAACAAGAGGACATATATGTATAAATTGAAAAAGATCAGAAGTCGTTTGAATATTCGAAAGTGCTATTTCACAAATATAGTGGTTGATACATGGAACTGCCTACCAGAAAGTATAGTCGATTCAAAGAATATACGGCAATTCGAATCACGTTTGGACAAAGTGTGGGAGAACGAAGAAGTAAAATTTGATCATACCCAGGAGTTAAGTACCGGAACCGGAAGACAAGTATTGATATTAGAAGAACAATTAGATGTGGATATAGTGACAGAGATGCCAGCGTCCATAAGAAGATCCTAAGATATCCTGAGATATATCCTAAGATAAAATAAAAAGAAGGCTCATTCTTAAATTTTGATCAAATTTATCATTATCAAAAAAAAGAAAAGTTTTTGCACTGTTTATATAGCCGTACAATGTTGACAATATTTATTAAGTAATAATGTTACAGTACAGTTCAATACAATTGCATGTCAGTAATTCATGAGATTTGACCGTTCAACCGGCTAAAGCAATAGATTATTTACATGACATGACCATCAACAGGGGCGGATCCGGCATTTGCAATTGGGGAACTGGGGGGGGGGTTGTCTAGTTGCGAAGGTAACTCTTGCAATCTACTCCCGTACCGTCCGTAGCTAGCTAGCTACGGACGGTACGTGAGTAATTGCAAGAGTTACCGTTCGCAACTAGGGTGTTGTCCTTTTTTCGAGCTCTTCGAAATGCACTTTCGTGTCTTTTACGGCATTTAAATTCAGACGCCAACTGCATGGTGGTACGCTGTGATCTATGTAAACTCCGTGGTTGAACGGGGGGGGGGGGCAACCCCGTAAACCCGCCCGCCCCATCTAGATCCGCCCCTGATCAAGCTCAAGCAATTTTGTTGTTAGTCCTATAAATGTGAATGAAAATGGTGTCAAACTGAATTTTAAGGGCATCCTATACAGTACACCGTAACATAGCATAATGCTCAAAGTTAAATTCTAAACAATAATGCAACGATAGTGTTATGTTACAAATCACTTGAATTAAACAAATTGTATTTGCATAATGTTAAAATGTTGGTCAGAATTTCTACTAGGTACGGTAATATGCATATGAGATTGGATCGGACTCCCCCTCCCCCCCACCCCCCCCCCCACCCACCCCCCCCCCCCCCCCCACCTCGCCACCTCTTTCCTCTTTGCAATTGATGGTTGTCAAATATGCCAATTATGATTGAAGGGATGGACTGTAGAAGTAGTTCGTCGGAAAAGCAAAAATGTTATTTTCAGGCAGTGCGAACATTCCTATGTTTCGCACCCCTGCACTTGATGGTTGTCAAGTATCCCGAGTATGAAGAGGATCGTCTAAACCATGAAGAAGTAGTTGATCGTACAAGCAATGTGTGACGAACAGGGGGAGAGACGGTGCCTTTTGGGCAGGCGGTCATACGAACTTACGGACAGGTGAAAACTATATAACGCCCCCTGACTGTCGGCTAGGCGGCATAAGAACTAAATAATGAGCGAGTGCGTTTATAAAAATTCAAATGTATAACCAAAAACTGGATGTCATGGATAGATGTACATTGTAAAAAATGTAAATACTTTGATTTAACGACGGCACTGGCTCGATGACCTTGCATGTCGGGACGGTTTATTTAAGTTCCCATCAGATAGGACTAGGATAGTACGATGTTATCTTCCCCAAGGACACGCCGAAACGGCCATTCGGAGTATTACGACTATTTCTACTGTACGTGTTGTATTTCAAAGGTTAATTGCTCGTAAACACTCGATTGATCGAAAAAATGTGCCCCATGTCCACTCTCCTACAATATAAACACAATTGACAACTAACCTGGCCATCTGCTCATATATAGTATTACCATATTTAAATATTTTAATCACACGATCGATCGTGCCGACATTCGAGTCCAACCTATGCGACAGTTCAAGCACAGCTAGTGATCCGTCGACCCAAACTTTTACGTATGCCGATTTTTCGACCATATGAGTCGATGCTGATTAATAACTGGTTCTTAATTAATGCAGATTTAAAATATATGGAAATAAATGTAAGTGTAAGTAATTTGACATTGAGCTTGGGCAACCGGGCCGCAGTGTTGGGCTATGGAATGAACATACGGATGGTGATGAACAGGAATATAACGTTGCAAGCCAATCGGAGTTCGGGTTACAAAAATAATATGTAAAACTTTAACGCAAATTTTGCCAAAACATCAACGCACATTTCTAAGTATTTTGACTTTAGCATTGGGAATGCGTGCCGCATGGTCGGTTACGGAATAACAATATGGATGGTGACAAACAGGAATATGAGCATGAAATTTCAAGTCAATCGGATTTCGGGTTGCAGAAATAATAGGTAGCCGATGAATTTTAAAAAGACAAATCGGACGGACGGACAGACGTACATGGGTATACCATAATACGTCCGGTCTTCAAACATTGGGTCGAATTTTATGCTTATGTGAAGTTTTATAAAAGTAAATTGACCTTGACATTGGGCATGCACACCGCAAGGGTTGGCATTGGAATGAAAACATATATCCGAATATAAACAAGCCTATAGATACAGTTTCAAGTCAATCGGACTTAGTGTTACAGAGACAATAGGTACCCCAAAACTGTTAACACAAAACAGACGGATGGACCGATGGGCAAACAGTGTAGATCCAAATGAGCCGGCTCGTGACGAGCCGTCTCATCAATACCTGCACTTTTTTGCATGTACTTTTCATTTTTGAGAGCAAAAAGACACATGGACTATGTATGAAGATTCATGAAATGTGGATGTGACTGGAAAATGGGGCTTATGGGATTTATGACCAGTGTAGATCCAGACCAAATAGTACACTCCTGTAGCCTGATAACGATCTGTATTGCGTCTTAGAAGTATGGCGGGTGTTCCACTGATGGAATGGCGAACAGTGCAGATATGATCAGACTGTGCGGTGCACAGGCTGATCTGGATCTACACTGGGGGCAAAACCCATAAGCCCCATTTTGCCAGTCAAAGCCGCAAATTATTCCAAAGGGTATTCAAGTCTGCTCTGCACAGGAAAGTGTCTTCGGCGGCGGCGATGGAATGAAGTTAAATCCGTAGCAGCACGTGACTTTCGTCCGGGGTGGGGGATACAGTTACGAAATGTGTATAGTAGAATAACATAACCACAGGTGGAATACTCGGACCTAGGACCCAATACTTGGCTCATTTGAAAAACGTTACCTACCCACATATTTTCATACACTATACCATTCAGCCTTTTCGGAAAAGGCTGTAAGGTATATAGTGTATGGAAATGGGTGTGCGAGGCAACGTTTTCTAGGTCCGAGTCGTACACCTGTGAACATAACGTGTGCTAGTTGCATGTGAGACAAGCCATGTGGTTTTGTACCTATAGAACATGTGCGATTTTTTATGAAATATATTGACAGAAACTGTGATATTTTCTATAAATGACGTTGAAAGTTGACGATATTTTCATAGCAAATCCGTATTTGCTCTGAACAGTTCGTCAACGTTAGCCGTCATTTACGGAAAATATCGTATTTTGTAAATATTGACAAATTATTGTTCATTAGATATCTCACATCTTCCTACGAACAAAATCACATGGCGTGTCTCATATTGTCAATGATGCACACACTATATAAAGCATTCATTCATATGTGTACGACTAAAATGTTCGTAAGTGCAAACTTCGGATTGTCTGGAAATTTCAATTGATGAATTTGCATTTATTGAACATATGCTGCATATGCAGCATATGCTCAATAAATGTAAATCCAATAATTGTTTACAAGAAAACGTTGTTAATGTGAAATTTACAGACTATCGTAAGGTTTCACTTACGAACATTTTAGTCGTACGGAGTTTAGTGAAACGCGCCCCAGAGTTGCCAATGTCGTAGATGCCTATCTGCCATGTGATTTTGTACCTTCGGACATCTGCGTAATTTCATGAAATACTTGTATAAAATTTACAAACTTTTCCGTAAATGGCGTCAAAAGTTGAAAATTGTGCGTGTATATGCGTGTACTCGAAAATGTTGTCATCTTTTTTCTTTATTTATGAAAAATATTGTACATTTTATAAACGTATTTAATGAAATTACGTAGATGTCCGAAGGTACAAAATCAAATGGTGTCTCCCATATGTAACCCAAAACTCAAAACCCAAACTACCACACATTCCATTTTGCAAGTTCAATTGTGAATGGTGACGTCGTGGAATTATACGGAGGGACTGATGAAAGGACTTACATTGGCAAATGCTAATAGCACTCCTTTTACACTAATGCAATCAAAGAACACTATTGCAAATACGTTAACAAACCGTATAATTGAGGACATTGTATGTAAATACCTATCGAATACACCTTAACCAAACTAGATTAACGCAGTAAATAACATGTATTGAATATAAAACGTGTACAGTGTTATAAAAACACTTAACCTTATACGCGTATATTTTAGCTGTTTATAAAACACAGGTCAAGTCAACTCGCCATGCAACTGATTTTGCCTTTATCACGGAGTATTTGTGTGAGGTTGTTAATTGTTTTAATTGTTGCATGTGCTGCTGGATTTACTTCGGCGATGGAAACATGTAAGCTCTTGTTTCAAGTCAGGTCGTTATGTTATGCATACGTTATGCATAAACAACTACGTACACATGTGCATGTATATGCTTGCTTTTTCGAACATATAGGCCACACAGTGACCTATGTTCAAGTTGTGCTTATTGAATGCACGTTTATAATACAATAGAAATGGTTGTAACGTTATTTTGTACATGTATGTTTGATGTTCCCTTCCTCCAAATTATAATGGGAACAGCACATGAATGTATGACTCGCTCGAAAAGTCGGTCAATATATTAGTGTAGTGCTCATTTACATAAACACCCGCTTGTTTAACCCTTACATTACAGGGGAGGGGGGGGGGGGGTGTCACTAAACTTCATACGACTAAATGTTCGTAAGTGGAAAACTATAATTTCACATTAATAATGTTTTCTTGTAAACAATTATTGGATTTATACATTTATTGAGCATAGGATAAGCAGCCTATGCCCAATAAATGTAAATCCATCAATTGAACTTTCCAGACGATCCTGAGTTTTGAACTTACGAACATTTAATCGTACCAAGTTTAGTGAAACGGCCCCCAGACCTCTATAGTAGAGTTTGCAAACAGTGTAGATCCAGATGAGCCGGCTCGTAACGAGCCGTCTCATCAGGATCTGCACGTTTTGCAAATAATTGTCATACTTTCGTTACGGTAGAAAGGAAAACAACCAATTGTATTCATAGACGAGTCAGTCTGAAAATCATGTTGTGACGATTGGATTGGTTGGATAACGGACATATCCCAGACAGTAATTCCAGTTGTTTAGGGTTACACGGGCTAAGATGGAACTTTTCAGTAATTGATGTCGATCGATGCTGAAGTCGCGCTCAGCAAACTACAACATGTACACACATTTAAGCTAAACAATATCGATGCTCTCCCTTCTATACACATGTGTTATAGGAGGGAATAAAGCACTTTTTAGCTTCTTTTTTGTTTACTGTTTGATGTGTTTTGGTATATGTAATGTATTATTTATATACCATGGTTCGTCATTTCAACATGTGCACAGTCTGGAACTTCGACACACAGCTATGGCAAACGGCTCCCGTTACTCTCCCGCAAAACACAGTAACGGAAACAAATTAAATGTCAGATCAGTAAAAAATAAAAGGAAACTATGATATAGAGACATGGCATGCTAGTCTATCTGGAACTTTACGTTTCGTCCCCCTCCCCCCCTAGATCCGCCCCTGCTATTGGTTGGGTAATGCCATGATTGGTAAATATGCCCATTTTGACGACGGTGATATTGATGATTAATACATTCAGTTAATTGTTTGGTTCGAGTGCACTCGCCCGGGTCATGTCAAGTGAAAGTGTCAACATCTTGTACGGGAGTGCGACATCCGGGGTCATCGTACCATCAATAGTAAACAAGAGTTTTAATAGGGGCGATACGTTTATTTGTATTTTAAATGAAAAGTAGCGTCTTTAAAAATGTAATAGCTGTTCTATTTGTTTTATTTGGTACGGTTGTTTTAAAGGTACATGCCCACTCAGTAGGTTATAGTACAAGAAGACAGATAGCTTTGTATATTGTGTAGATATGACATTTTCTGGCAAAATAAACATTCATTCACCATTAACCCACGTTTGGATTGGCATTATTATACATTTTATATCAGACGTAAATTTCCACACTGATATCAGGGGCGATAACTGTGTTTAATTAAAAAGTTAACGGACATTACTATTTATTATCTGTATATAGTTTATGATGTGCAATGATCATACTTTATAATATGTCGAAACCATTATTTTTTCATGTGACGCATTTAATTAGTATAAATAATTAAAAAATAGCATGCCTCATTTGCATATGAAAACAGCCTGATACCACCGCTGGTCACTATCAGTAAAATACATATTACTAAATGATTATACATGCATCTGTATAGCGGGCACTCGTAATTATTAGAACTTGTGGAATAGTGACACAATTATACACTTATTTAATTCCTATAAGGAACATTTTGTGCCTACTGAGTGGGCATGTACCTTTAACAGTACTCCGATTTGTTCTTATATGTGGATGTGATTGGAGCAATGGGGCTTGTGGAATTTGTGACCAGCTACCTTTGAATTAGGCCATTGTTTGGGTTGTAGTTCGGGATGGGCTGTGGCTCAGGGGTAGAATACAGGACTTGAATACTGAAAGCTACCATAGGGCATGCACAATACGTTCATAGTATTTCTCCCACTTGTCTGTCGGATGGACTGTGTTCCCGTCCCTATATGACATTAGCTATTGCTGCGACGTTAACCCCCATTCATTTAATTTGTTGGTCGTAGTTTCTTTCACCTGTGATTTCCACCATAAACTCACAGGTACCACATTGTTTATTTCTATTTTACAGTTCATATGAATAACAAGTGTGGGCAGACAATAAATATGGTGTGGAAGTCGATATACACAGCCAGAATCCAGTACGACACCACAAGCTATACCGCCGGGGACCACGCGGCACCAGACATTGCACGGGAAAATGTGGCACCGCAGTATGGCGAATCCACGGATACTGACGAGTCATGTGACATTGGCGTCCAATCGTGGAACTTCCTCGACCGAATCATGTTCTACTTCAGCGACATAAACATAGATGGGAACTGCTCTGATGTTCACCTGGAAATTCTCGATGGGCCGAGTTTAAACTCCCGTCCTATAGCAGGTAAGGCCGTACAAAGTTATTTCTCTGTTAAGTGTCCGCGTGCGGGTATGTTTTGAGAGTGGTTCTGTGAAAAACAAACAAGCTCTGTATGCTATTTGACACTATTTACTGGTGAAGTAATATGAAAACTGATTGGGGACTTGTGCACGTTTTATATCCGTTCATGCATTTACACTTAATAAGTTTAAATTAGAGTATGTTCTTTTTATTTTTTTCTAAAGTTTTCTGGCGGACATTTAAATTTATGCTAAAAACTTCCTCAATATTCGTTTTTTAAAGACCTTGTTTGTTTTTACTGGTTACATAAGTAGGTTTTGGCCATCTGGTGAACGCTTAGCAGAAAAAAATAATGGCATGGCCTAACTGCGGCGGACAAAAGTGGGCTACCAGCCGAGAAAAGGGGGCTTACGGCAGTTGTAGCCATTCTATATGCTTATTCTCTAGTGCATTATAGCATTCTAATGTGGAATCTACGCATTTTGTTCATTGCAGTATGGCTACTTTAGTGAGTGAATGGCGAACAGTCCTGATCAGACCGGGGCTTAACCCGAATGTTCAGTCGCAGGGCGACATACAGACATTTCGGGTTACCCGGGGCAAGACTGGTCGAACACGTCGCAATGTAACTTCTCAGTCACGAGCCCAAATGCACCTATCAATATCTTCTCTACCCGGGAGTGGATGGGAAAAGGCGACGAGCATACAGGAGGAACGAGACAGTGAAAACATTCCCAGTAACGGATTGCTGTATATATTAGATTCGAAATGGCCGCAACAAGTATCGTGATAAAGATGCCGGTTATTGACACCATTACTGTGGCTATACTCAATGTCGGTGCCCGATGTAGACTGGTTCCAGTGGCATCCAATCATATGAACAATATATGTCTGCGTCCTTTGAAATCAATCTGTTACAGTTATTATTAGCGGAGATAAATTGCGGTGAACCCACAAGGGTCCGAAGTTGTGCTGGGAAATGTGTACTGAGTCCGAATCGATGGGCGTCTTAGTCGGTGGGCGTCTTTAAGACGCCCACCGACCAGTGTACTGAGTCCGAATCGGTGTGCGTCTTAGTCGGTGGGCGTCTTATAAGACGCCCACCGACTAAGACGCCCACCGATTCGGACTCCGTACACTTTTCCCAGATAAGACGCCTACCGACTAAGACGCCCACCGATTCGGACTCCGTACACTTTTCCCAGCACAACTTCGGACCCCTGTGGGTGAACCAATCGAAATGAAACGCAAGAGTTCCTTGTGTTAGAGATGTTTCACTGTACGAATATTATACGAATGTACAGGGTGTCCAAAACAACAAATGGGAACCTACTGTCTGTTCCACGTTTTGCTGCCGACGAACTTTTCGCTATTAAACACATTAAATCTAAAAACTATTTAAAAGTATGTACTTTTTTTATCAATAACAAAAAAGTCACGCTCCCCAAAAACATATATTTGATTTGATGTTATTGCGAAAAAAAGATTTTCCTATGGGAATTTAACATAGGCGCTAAAAATAGATTTTTTTTTTTTAATTTTTTTTTTAATTGTAGACCGATTTTCAAAATCTAACTTTTGTTTTCTTAGTTACATAATTTTCAAGCTACCTCGCCAGGTTTCGGAATCAATTTCCAAATTTTTCTTTTTTGATCCTGAACAGTATCAAAAAACGAAAAAAAAATTAAAATTGACTCCCCATGTTAAATTCCCATAGGATTTTTTTGTTATTGATGAAAAAGTACTTACTTTTAAATATTGTTTAGTTGTAATGTGTTTAATGGCCAAATGTTTGTCGGCAGCAAAATGTGGAACAGACAGTAATTCAAATAGCTATATCTGTTGTATTTGAAGACGCTGTACTATTTCCAATTCAGAGACTAGCCAGCAGTGCCACTGTGGGCTATATTTTCTACATTAGTTTAGCACATATATAGGCTGAAACCAGCATGTGACGTCTCATGAGGCAATACATCAGGGCCAGAGTGTTTCAGAACTGTTTAAAATAAATTATGTCTACAAAATGTTTTAAAGCATTTATATTATTACACGCCATTGAAATATGTTATAAAATGGGCACATTTAGTGGAAACCGATAGTATTTAAATAAATTCAGGTCGGAGGACAATCTGTTATCATTCCATATTCTGAAAGACATCAATAAATAAAAGTAAAAGAGATGTGTATCAACATACAACCAATTAACTGTCAACACTGGAAGGCCAGGATGTGCATACGTTATTTGTGTACATTGACATAAGAACCAAACGGTATGAATGCATTTAAACATAATAATTCCGAATTTATTTGCCAGCGAATAGCACCAAGATCAGTCAGCGACTGTAAAACCTGACTTTTTCTAAACTTCAGACGAATGCCCGATACTCGACTCGTATCCCAAACATCTCCAATACTGTTCATCATAATTGATGATAAACTATGATCAGACACAACATCAATGAAAATGTACCAAGTTAGAAGGCAGTTGATGCTTGTACGAGGGATGTTCATAAAATACCCGTATTTCAAAATCGTTCACACAGGACGCTTTACCTCATGTGAGTACAAATATCAAAATGGCGAAATGTGCATAATGCAACAAGGGAGATAACGCTGTATAATTTGGCAGTTTTGGTGAGAGAAACATATTGTTTTATAACACGTGCAACATTGTTCAAGGGTATATGCACAGTATAATTGATGAAAACGTATTTCTTAAATTAAATATACTACAGCTATTTGAATTAAGTCCCCGTTGTTTCATTTTGAGACACCATGTACATGCATTGTTATGATGATGAATTTAAATCACCTGTTCACAGGTAATTTAAATTCATCATCATAACAATGCATGTACACCTGTCCAATCAATTCCACAGGCCTGCCACGATCTGTCTGTGGTAGTGATGCCCGCCGACTCCAGTCCACGCCCCTGGTGACGTCGGGCCGATACATGACCATCAGGCTACGCGGCCACAGCTCCGTCAGACAGAGGACGTCATTCAGCCTTGTCGTCGTCTCCTTTCACGAAGGTCAGTCTCCTGTCCTTTGTACATTAGTTTCTATAGTTAGTCACAAATACATGTGACTGGAGGCGGTTGGCTTTAGTAGCCAGTCGAGTTAGCCTCTGTTCGAACACCGGCAGACGCGGATACAGGGAGTGGGGGGGGGGGGGGGGGGGGGGGGAGGGGGGGGGGGGGGGGGGGGGGGGGGGGGTGGGGGGGGGGTCCAGGCTGTCCGGACCCCCCCCCCCCCCCCCGGCAAAACTAAAAAAAAATAAGAAAATCTACAATACTCGAATAGTTGGATGACTTTTTTCGTGGCCTAGGTGTCAGGAAATCGCATCTGCGGCGATCTGGCATTTAAAAATTTCCCGGGTGAGGACCCACAGACCCCCCCCCCCCGCCGACTTTACGATGAGCATCGCGCTTCGGCTCGCGGAGGTCGACTACGCCGATTTGTAGCTAGAAATGGACGCTTGTCGACAAGCGCATGTGTATCCCCCTCCCCAGATACACAAGTAGTTTGAAAAAAGGGTGTTCGAGTTATGCTCCGGAGACACAATCAGTGACGGAAAAACAAAGGGAGATAACTAAAAAATTAGTGATGCAAGTTGTCATTCTTGCGTGACACACATTTAGGGTCGTGGTCTATGCATGTGTGAAGTTTCATGAAAATATTCCAAAGGGTGTTCGAGTTATGCTCCGGACACGAAATCAGTGCACGAAACAACAAAGGGAGATAACTAAGAAATTAACGACGCAAGAGTTGTCATTCTTACGTGCGACACACCTTTGGGTCGTCTTCTATGCATGTGTGAAGTTTAATAAACTAGAAAATGTGTTCATAGAACACGGATGTCCCACATATCTATCGCTTTGATAATAAATGAGGCCAAATTCCAAGTCAAAATTTTCTTTTACCTGAGCGTTAAAGTTTTTGAAGCACCAAATATGTGACCTTGACCCTGGGCTTGGCGGGGGCAGGACGAACGTGGATTTGGCACAGCGCGGTAGAGGACCATTAGAGCAATGCATATATGAAATATGAAGCTGATCCGTGAAAGAAAACAGAAATTATAAGATATTTACCTGAGCGTTAAAGTTTTGAAGCACTAAGTATGTGATCTTAACCCTGGGCTTGGCGGGGGCAGAACGAACGTGGATTTGGCAATAATTGTTTTATTATATGATAATAGTCTGTATATAGCACTTACGACCTTATGCTACTAGACAAAAATTGAAAAAGAATTTGAAAAAAAAAATGAAAAAAAAAATGGAAAAAAAAAGTTTAAAAATTAAAAATAATAATACTTGCTACTGGAGCCCAGAATTTATTTTTAATAGTCCTATATTTATCTACATAATATCTGCACAGGTCCACATAATGCCACAATATTTTCAACACAGTTTACGGAAATGTAATGTACAAAAAAAAATAAAAATAATAATGCGCGCTACTGGAGCCCAGAATATTTGTTCATAGTCCTATATTACATATATCTGCACAGGTCCACATACTGCCACACTATTGTCAACACAGTTTACGGAAATGTAATAATGTAACTGTATAAATTACCTGTAATAAGTTAGTGGTCAGTTAAAAAATTGAAAAAGAATGGGGAAAAAAAATGGAAAAAAAAATTAAATTAAAAAAAATAATGCTCCCTACTGGAGCCCAGAATGTTTTTTAATAGTCCTATATTTATCTACATATCATATATGCACAGGTCCACATATTGCCACAATATTTTCAACACAGTTTACGGAAATGTAATATAATCATTTACCTGTATAAATTACCTGTAAGTGGTCAGTGGTCAGTTGCACATGCTAGCACATGCACAGGTCAATAGTCTGTATATAGCACGTACGACCTTATGCTACTAGACAAAAATTGAAAAAGAATTTGAAAAAAAAAAAACGAAGAAAAAAAAATGGAAAAAAAAAGTTTAAAAATTAAAAATAATAATGCTTGCTACTCAAGCCCAGAATTTTTGTTTAATAGTCCTATATTTATCTACATATATCTGCACAGGTCCACATAATGCCACAATATTTTCAACACAGTTTACGGAAATGTAATATCCAATGTAGTAATTTACCTGTATAAATTACCTGTAGTCAAGAATGGTCAAGACTGGACATTTGCACATGCTAGCACATGCACAGGTGAATGGTTCTCCCAGTCTCTATTGTTCTCTCTACAGGTAAGGTGTACAGAGCACACGAGAAAATGGGTCTTCATGCATTATTGTCCAGTTTGTAGAGTGCGCAAAACAAAAAAGGGAGATAACTAAAAAATTAGCTACGCAAGAGTTATCATTCTTGTGCGCGACACACCTCCGGGTCGTGGTCTATGCATGTGTGAAGTTTCATGAAAATATTCCAAAGGGTGGTCGAGTTATGCTCTGGACAGGAAAGTAATGCGCGAAAACAAAAAAGGGAGATAACTCCAAATTAGCTATGTAAGAGTTGTCATTCTTGTGCACGACACACCTTCGGTTCGTGGTCTAATTGAATGTGTGAAGTTTCATAAAAATATTCCAAAGGGTGGTCGAGTTATGGTCAATCAGAGCGCGAA
This sequence comes from Conchocele bisecta, assembly GCA_029237695.1. Taxonomy (NCBI): domain Eukaryota; kingdom Metazoa; phylum Mollusca; class Bivalvia; order Lucinida; family Thyasiridae; genus Conchocele; species Conchocele bisecta. The sequence continues at coordinate 29,372,085 of CM055265.1, read as the reverse complement.
ACAAAAAAGGGAGATAACTCAAAAATTAGCTATGCAAGCGTTGTCATTCTTGTTCGCGACACACCTTCGGGTCGTGGTCTATGCATGTGTGAAGTTTCATGAAAATATTCCAAAGGGTGGTCGAGTTATGCTCCGGACACGAAATCAGTGCGCGAAACAAAACAAGAGCTGTAGGAGAACAGCATAGCAGCTCGACTACGAGGGTTGTCGATGTACACATAGCTTGACAAAGAAGGTGGCTGCGGCCTGCATAAAAACCTTAACCAAGGTTGACTAAAAACATTAACCAAGGGATTATTGATGTACATCACTAGGAGATGAAGTTTTCCAAGTATGGTTGCTGTAGGCCCAGGAGTTATTCCATATACAAGCTTGACTAAAAATCGTAATCAAGGGGAGATAACTAAGTAATCCAAGGATAAAAGTAGGTCAAGGTCAAATATAGGTCAGGGATTATTGATGTACATCATTAGGAGATGAAGTTGTCCAAGTATGGTTGATGTAGGCCCAGAAGTATTCCATATACAAGCTTGACTATAAACATTAACCAAGTAATTGAAGGTTAAATGTAGGTGAAGGTAAAATAAAGGTCAGGGGTTATTGATGTACATCCCTATGAGAAAAAGTTATCCAAGTAGGTGTCCCCCTGTATGCACAGTAGTATTCCATCTACAAGCTTGACTAAAAACCTTAACCAAGGTTGAGTAACTAGATGGCCGCGGCCTGCATGTCGCGCCTTGTGGCGAGGCATGGACACTAAAAAAAAAGATATAGTATAACGAAAAACTTTAACCAAAAAACTTAAGCAAAAACTTTAACCGGACACACGTACGTACGTACAAAGTGCCGACTATATCGCGCTTTCCGCAAGCGGGCGCGAAAAAAACTTTAACCAAAAACTTCAAAGTAATTTGACCTTGACATTGGGCACAGGGGCCGCACGGGAGGGGGGTAGAATGAAAATATAGATGATGATAAACACCCATGTGAAGTTTTAAGGTAATGGGCAAAGCAGTTGCAGAGATATAGTATAACGAAAAACTTTAACCAAAAAACATAACCAAAAAGTTTAACCAAAAAACTTAACCAAAAACTTCAAAGTAATTTCACCTTGACATTGGGCACAGGGGCCGCATGGGAGGGGGGTAGAATGAAAATATAGATGATGATAAACACTCATGTGAAGATTCAAGGTAATGGGCAAAGCAGTTGCAGAGATATAGTTTAACGAAAAACTTTAACCAAAAAACTTAACCAAAAACTTTAACCAAAAAACTTAACCAAAAAACTTAACCAAAAACTTTAACCAAAGAACTTAACCAAAAACTTCAAAGTAATTTGACCTTGACATTGGGCACAGGGGCCGCACGGGGGGGGGGGGTAGAATGAAAATATAGACGATGATAAACACCCATGTGAAGTTTCAAGGTAATGGGAAAAGCAGTTGCAGAGATATAGTATAACGAAAAACTTTAACGAAAAACATTAACCAAAAAACTTAACCAAAAACTTTAACCACAGAACTTAACCAAAAACTTTAACCAAAAAACTTAACCAAACAACTTAACCAAAAACTTTAACCGGACACACGTACGCACGTACGTACGAACATACGTACGTACGTACGCCAAAGTGCCGACTATATCGCGCTTTCCGCAAGCGGGCGTGACAAAAACCTTAACCAAGGGGAATTAAGTAAGTAATTTAAGGTTAAATGTAGGTCAAGGTCAAATATAGGTCAGGGGTTGTTGATGTACATCACTAGGAGATGAAGTTGTCCAAGTATGGTTGGTGTAAGGCCATGAGTATTCCATCTACAAGCTTGACTAAAAACCTTAACCAAAGAGAATTAAGTAAGTAATTCAAGAGGAAATGTAGGTCAAGGTCAAATATAGATCAGGGGTTATTGATGTACATCACTATGACAAAAGGTTGTTCCAAGTATGGTGTCTGTATGCACAATAGTATTCCATGTACAAGCTTGAGTAAAAAGATTAACCAAGGTCGAGTAAATACCTTAACCAAGGGGAATTAAGTAAGTAATTCAAGGTTAAATGTAGGTCAAGGTCAAATATAGGTCAGGGGTTGTTGATGTACATCACTAGGAGATGAAGTTGTCCAAGTATGGTTGGTGTAGGGCCAGGAGTATTCCATATACAAGGTTGACTAAAAACCTTACCCAAGGGGAAATAACTAAGTAATTCAAGGTTAAAAGTAAAAACCAAGGGGAATTAAGTAAGTAATTCAAGAGGAAATGTAGGTCAAGGTCAAATATAGATCAGGGGTTATTGATGTACATCGCTATGAGAAAAGGTTGTCCAAGTATGGTGTCTGTATGCACAATAGTATTACATGTACAAGCTTGACTAAAAACCTTAACCAAGGTTGACTAAAAACCTTAACCAAGGGGAATTAACTAAGTAATTGAAGAGGAAATGTAGGTCAAGGTCAAATATAGATCAGGGGTTATTGATGTACATCACTAGGAGATGAAGTTGTCCAAGTATGGTGGGTGTAGGACCAGTAGTATTCCATATACAAGGTTGACTAAAAACCTTAACCAAGGCGTGACGGTGACGCCGACCGACTCCGACGCCGGGGTGACAACATAAGCTCTACTTATTCTTCGAAAAGTCGAGCTAAAAATTAGAGGGCGAGACATTTTACAAGTGCATTGCCTTTCATTCGCGCACAATCCAATTAACCCTTTCAACATTCAGACCGCTATGGCAATGTTTGCAAAATATCCAGATATCTGACAAGCTTTGCACTTTTCGTAAGTAATTTTCATAATTTAGTCTTAGAAAAAAACACACACCCTTTTTATAAATAGACTAGATTGATTGGAAAATTAACATATCACAGTCCGTTCAAGTTGTTTAGGGTTGAAAGGGTTGTCCTGTACTTTATTTTAACACCATGTCGACATAACTGGCGAGTACAAAAATGAAAAACAAATAGAAACAAAATGAAAAAGCAGGCCGACCGACCCTAACATTAAGGTCGGTCGGCCTGCTTTTTCATTTTGTTTCTATTTGTTTTTCATCTTTGTACTGGCCAGCTATGTCGACATGATGTTAAAATATAGTAAAGGATATGTTTTACAATCGTAACATGAAATACCCTTTTCTATGAATACGTTATGTCTCCAATACAGGGGCCTGCCAATCATTTGAGCATGCCTGCGCCAGTGGCCGCTGTATCATGAGTGAGCTCGTCTGTAACGGCTTCAATCCCTGCGGCGACTACTCCGACTGTTTCTCACCACAACCGGTACCTCAGACGGTCGCCCCAGAGGAAAGTCACGTGATCATCGTCGTCGTAGTTACCATCAGCCTACTGGTGGTCGTCTGTGTTGTGGTCGCAATCGCCTTCTGTAAATGTTACCACGCCAGGAGAAAGCACAGGGTGAGTAAAGTGTTCAGCATCAAAAATCGCGACCCATTGCGTCATATCAAAGATGGCCTCATTACATCACCGTAACCCGACGCAGATCACAGGTGTTTGAACAGATGGTCAGTATGTTGGTGTCATTTGTTGGTGTATTTTGGTGAATTTAGGTAGATTTCGGTGGATTTAGTTGGTTTTGGGTAATTCACATAGTTTTGTGCAACTACTAATGCTTAAACATTATACACACAACATAAATCGACAATTATCCACACATTCGCCGTTCCAAACTTTTAAGCTCCCTTTTGTAGTCAAAATACGTGTAACTCGCGGGAGGCGACATACATTGTATGTTGATAACAATGCACCCAAACCACCAGATATACCGAAATAACCCATAAAACACCGAAAATATGAACCATTCTTCAAGAACTTGTAGCGCAAATGCAAACCGTTAGCTCAAGTCAGATATTTCCCCAACTCGGTAGCCGATAGTATCGGTCGTGACCGGATTGGCGCTGATCACAAACTGTTGTTTTTTTTGTTTTTTTTTGGCGACAGCAAGCGATAAATAATTGGACTATGGCAATTGTTGACCCTAGCTATGTTGTTCTGATTGAAAAACAAATATGGCTTATGATTTTGTTCTGGGCAGTGTAGACCCAGACCAGCAGGGTCTGCACTGTTTGACGTTCTGTCAAGCAAACAGCTGCAATGCTTCTAACAAACTGTGTGAAAGCAGATCCATAGCTAGACTGACTAACGAGTCATACTCAACCTTTCTCCAGTCACAGCTGCATATACATGTAGTTTTACATTCATCTAGGGACGACCCTACACCGAGGGCCAGCCTACATCGGACACAGAGGCAGCAGGAACATCTCATGAACTCTCCAGAACCTTGAGTGACACAGAAATAGAGCGGTTACATTCGCCACCATCTTACAATTCACTGCAAAAGGCCAAAGAACAGAGCGAAGTGGATGAAACGTCATCAAACTGTAGTTGCATAGAGCCAACAAACCCGCTGCCTCCGTCATATTCCTGCGTCATGACACACCAGGATATGTTCCATTTGTCGACGACGTCACTTCATAAAGTGAGAGAGTGTGCAGAAAACAGTGAACCAACTTGACCAGAAACATAAACCGGGTTCACCTGAATGGAAGGTCGTTTGTAAGTCGCAAGAGATGCGACAATGTGATGCTAGCCTACTAACAAACATTTTAGATCCTTCCCAGGTTGCTCGAGTGTTCCAGCTAACCAGGGGCTGCAGTTGTCATAGTTGCGGGCAGTTAGCTAGGCCGAGAAAAGGATCTTACAGCCTCTTTTTATTAGCGTAGATCCTGATTAACCAATTAATTGATTTGTGTTTTATGTATGATCAACAGCAATGTCATACACAGACGGGAACGTACATGTATGGGGGAGTGCTGTACATTCAGCACTAAATACTGATGAAGAATTTCAGCACTGAACGACAGGATCCTGATCTGGTACCAGTCACCCTTACAACACCGGATCACTTTTCCCCAGGTGTGATTTGACTTTGTGGTGTTTAACAGCCTATCAACAGCTAACGTAATTGACAACTGTGCCAACGGGTTCGATCCCGAATGTAAAAAAGATAGTCATCCCTGAATGCCAGGTCCATACGACACCAGTTACTTAGCCCCGTCCCCTAACATCAATAGGATTAGGAATGATTGTATTACTCTTATTAACAGGTATAACCAGATTCAACTCTCACATACATGAATGCCAAAGACGTACCTAAGGGCCAAACCATGTCTCCGATCGAGATTCCGGTAAGGATGAACCCGATTGTTAACCCTTTGAACCCGAAATCCCGCTATAGCGGTTTATGCAAAAAGTGCAGATCCAGATGAGCCGGCTCGTAACAAGCCGTCTCATCAGGATCTGCACTTTTTGAAAGTAATTTTAATATTTTTGAGAACAAAAACACCCCCTTTTCATAAATGGACTAATTTGAAAATCATTTTGTGACCATTGAATTGGTCGGAACATTAGCATATCAGTCCATTCCAGTTCCTTAGGGTTGAAAGGGTTAAATTACCCATCGCAGCCCGAGATGGGAATCCCAGACTAAGATTCACAGTGAAGGTATGAATCCTGCAGGATGGGTTCATTGCTAAAATACACTCACCATCCCATCATCTTGGTATGCTTATACTATAGAGAATACCATGCAAGTGTCTTTTGATATCAAGTTTTTATCAGGCAAGGCTAGGAAACGCGTAGGAATTCCGAGGCTTGCCGGTAACTTCATGTGACGCTGTTCCACCAATGAAACGTCAGTTTTGAATGCGTTGCATATATTACCTGTACAAGTCCATGTACAAGTTCAAGTACATGTACAAATGGGGGGAAAATCCCAAAATCAGAACTGAATATTTACAATAAACGAGCATGTCGAGCCCGCCGAGGCATTTGATGGTCTCAGAGTGTATTTATTTGAAGTTTGATGCCCAATAAGCACACAAAGTTTCAAGCAAATCTGACTTACGGTTACAGAGATGGTAGGTATGTGAAAACTTTAACGCAAATTTTGACAGAAACTTTAACGCAAACTTCTAAGTCATTTGACCTTGACATAGGGGCACAGGGGCCGCATGAGTGGGACACAGAATGAATATATGGATGATGATTAATAAGCATATGAAGTTTCAAGTCAATGTGACTTAGGACTGCAGAGATATAAGGTATTTAAAAACTTTAATGCAGATTTCGGAACGCAAACTTCTAAGTCATTTGACCTTGACCTTGGGCACAGGGGCCGCATGAGTGGGATACAGCATGAATATATGGATCATGACTAATAAGCATATGAAGTTTCAAGTCAATGTGACTTAGGACTGCAGAGATATAAGGTATTTAAAAACTTTAACGCAGATTTTGGACGCACGGACGGACGGACACACGGACGTCATTGTGATCACTGTCCGCAAGTGGGCTCGACAAAAAACTATACATTCAGCCCTGAAATCAGAATAATCCTGATCTTATGCCAGGTCCTCGCCACACCAGAATCACTTTGCCCCCTCCAAAAAGCAGTAGAATCAGAACTAATCTTACTACTTTTATAATGGGCAATAACCCAATTCAACTCCCAGGTAACAAAAGAGTCAAAGATAAAACGTACCTGAGGGCCAAACCAGGCAAATCGTGATTCCTATAAGGAGGAACCCCTACCGTTAATCATTAATTTACGCCTTCACGTTCGCCCCACCAACCACCAACCACCCCCCAACACCAGTCAGTATGTATTTGGCCAATACAAAGCTTGTATTGAGCTTGTTACCGGATATAATCAGAGATTGACCAAAAATTAAGTTAAACAATGTCCGTTTGACAGAATAGCAACTCACACAGACCCTGATCAGAATGCACAGTGGACATATGCCGTCTGTCTTGCACATTCCAATGTCGCAAACATTGCAAGTTCCTTTTGTCAACCAGGGTTCAGATTTGACTTTGAGAAATATATTTAGTTCTAGGTGTCGGGAGTCATTGACAATGACTGTAGTGAGACACATGAATAAAATCAATGCAATCTTCTTGTTGACATATTGCTCCTCCTCCTTCATCCGGCTGGACCTGTAGCTATTTCACCAACATGCAAAGTATACTTATCTAGCAAATTATACTTTGAGGGAGAAATTTTAAATTTTAGGATAAATTTATTAATTTGTATTATATTGAATTTATTACATTATCACAGCCATTTTGGCTGTGATAATGTAATAAATTCAGTATAATAATTCTGCATACTTTTAATCATCAAATATATGCAGTCGTTAGTTCTATACACAGAATGCATTTCAGGAAAAATAAATGATTACTCCCTCAAAGTATACTTTGCAATGTTGGTGAACTAGGCTACAGATGATCTTGTACCCAGGTAATGCTAAGTTTCTATGCACTTTTAACCCTTTGCATGCTGGGTATCTCATAGGCTATAAATATTTAAAAAATAACACGAAAATTCATTATTTTCTTGTTTTGTTTGTTTGTTGGGGTTTAACGGCCTATCAACAGCTAAGGTCATTTAAGGCCGGGTTAATGGGTTTAGTACTAAATCCCATATATTACTTATACAAATGGGGGGAAAATCCCAAAATAGAAATTAATATTTACAATAAAATCTGATCTGATGCCAGGTCCTCGCCACACCAGAATCACTTGGCCCCCCTCCCAAAAACAGTACAGTAATACTCTTACTACTTTTATAATGGGCAATAACCCAATTCAACTCCCAGGTAACAAGAGCCAAAGATAAACACATACCTGAGGATCAAAAACCAGGCAAATCGTGATTCCTATAAGGAAGAACCCCCACCGATAATTTACGCCATCACGTTCGCCTGACCAACCACCCATCATATATATTTTCTTGTATTTCTCCATGTAGATATCATGAATATGTCTTGGAATTTCATTAGAATCGAGTCCTGCAGGAATCAATTCTAATGAAATTCCAATATATACATGTATTTACATTAACTAGACATTATGTTTGTAAACAATGGATATGCGCCCATTGCATACTGGACTCCTACTATAGATTGGTGTAAAAAAAGACTGTAGCTCAAATAGTTTTTTCAGTTATCTGCGACACAAGTTGAAAATCACCACTTTTCATTAAGTCAAGGACATAACTGAATACTGGATGAATCCGCACCTAAAACCCTAATTTCACATGATGACAAATATTCCTACGTTTCATGGCTGTAGCTCAAATATTGTTTTCAGTTATATGCGAAAATCACCATTTGTCACTCAGTCAAGGATCATAAGTTTGCGGATACTGGATGACCCGCATCTAAAACCTCTGTAGCCTATTTCACAAACATTGCAAAGTATACTTTTCTAGCAAAGTATACTTTGAGGGAGTAATCATTTCTTTTTCATGAAATGCATTATTTCATATAGAACTAACTACTGCATATATTTGATGATTAAAAGTATGAAGAATTATTATACTGATTTTTTTACATTATCACAGCCATTTTGGCTTTGATAATGTAAAAAATTCAGTATAATAAAAATTAATAAATTTATCCTAAAATTGAAAATTTCTCCCTCAAAGTATACTTTGCTAGATAAGTATACTTTGCAATCTTGATGAAATCGGCTACAGGTGCGCAACGTCACAAGATGACAAATATTCCTAAAAGGTTTCATGACTACCGTAGCTCAAATTGTTTTTCAGTTATGTGCGACACAAGTTGAAAATCGCCACTTTTCATTAAGTCAAGGGCCATAACTCTGCACATACTGGATGAATCCACATCTAAAACCCCAGGTGCGCAACTTCACATGATGACAAATATTTCTGTAAAATTTTGCGACTAACTCCAATACTTTTGGAGAAACGCGCAATTTTGTGACAGACGGAGGGACGGACAACCATGCAAATCACAATGTGTCTGCCCATATATGGGGGAGACACAATTACTAACAAGAGGGCCATGATGGCCCTAATTCAAGTGTTTTAAAAAAATTGTGCTATTTTTAGATGGCATTCATCTTGGATTAAGCGAGGACTCTCATTTTACCAAATCTGAAAATTGTTCACCCAAGGATCTTAACTTACTATCAAGTTTAGCCAGCATCGGCCATGTGGTTCCCGAGAAAAAGACGTTCAAAATCTCGAATAAATGGACCTTTTCAAAGCGATATGTGGAGCATACGTGTTCTATGAACACATTTTCTAGCTTTCGATATATTAAATTTTATAAAAATTTAAGAGTGAGCCTTATTTCTACTGTACTAGCTACAGACCTGAAACTTGGTATGCATCATAGATGACATAATTATCCGATTCTGACGTATATATCACCAGAGCAATCGCCTCATCGATACCTTCAATTTGATATATGACATGAGCATATTCGGTCAAAAATAACTTTGACCCCACGGGCCATGCCCATTTTTGACCTCGGGGTCACCATTTTAACACCTTTGAAAGAGCATTCTACATCGATCATTCCTACCAAGTTTCGTCGAAATCCGGCTGGCGGTTCACAAGAAGATTTTTTTTTTTAAATTTGTGCTATTTTTAGATGGCGGCCATCTTGGATTAGCGACAACCTCCGTTTTAATAAATCTGAAAAGGCTTCACCCATGGATCATAACTATGAAGTTTGGCCACCATGGGCCAAGCGGTTCCAAGAACGACCTTTTGACCTTTCGGCGGCCATCTTGGATGACAGGACCATCCAATTTTGACAAAAAAATGTACCAGAGCGATCGCCTCTTTGATACCTTCGATTTGATAGACAGGACCATATTCGGTCAAAAACAAAATTTGACCCCAATTTGACCCCACGGGCCACGCCCATTTTTGACCCCGGGGTCACCATTTTAACAACTTTGATAAGCATTGTACATCGATCATTCCTACCAAGTTTCGTCGAAATCCGGCCAACGGTTCATGAGAAGATTATTTAAGAATTTATGCTATTTTTAGACAGCGGCCATCTTGGATTAGCGATGACCTTCATTTTAACAAATCTGAAAACGCTTCACCCATGGACCATAACTTTTAAGTTTGGCTACCATGGGACAAGCGGTTCATGTAAAGAAGAATAACCAGTCACTTGGCCCTTCCACTAAAATAGGATTACGAATAATCGTAATACTCACATAAGGGGTTAACCAGATTCAACGGTCACATACAAAATGCCAAAGATGTATGTGAGGGCCAAACCAGGTCTCCATTTGCAATTCCGACAAGGATGAACCCCAATCATTACCCATCGCATACTCTCACCTGCCACGCACTGATACTGGTCTGGGTGTACACTGGTCGCAAATGCCATAACCCACAGCCCATTTATAGTCACCAACATTATAGGGTTAACTGTATTGTAATTTTCAAATTTGTGGCGTATATCAGAAAATGATAGGTCGGAAAATCTGTTTAATGGCGACGCGCTAGCGGAGCCATTAAACATGTTTTCAGACCTATCATTTTCTGATATACGCCGCAAATTAGAAAATTACAATGCGGTTAACCTATTTCTAATGCACTCCTTTACTACTGGCGTAGGAATACATATTGAAATAAGTTGCGACCGTTCATCAACAATGATATACCTGTAATGTATGACCATCAGCCAATCAGATTGCGTGATATTTATAGAGTACATTAGAAATGTATGACGATTTCGTGAAAATGCCATATATCAGGATATAGTTTTATAAGGTCACACTGTCCAGTTTGACAACAAGCAATCCAAACGGTCCATACAAATAAAAACAAATAAGATAGATCATTTTACAATTTCTTTCCAATGGTAATAATGGATGTACTTTTGTCTTTATTATTAGACTTAAAAATTTAACTGTGTGCACACTATTTCAAAATATATGGTTTATAAAGTCGAACCTGTGATAAAGACAACCTCCGAATAGCAATCACCTGGCTGTAAAGGCCACAATTTTGTCCCAATGGCACAATTACTACATAAATGACCCTGCGAATAAAGACCACCTGTGAACAAAGCCCTGATTTTTCACTTCCCACGGCTGGCCTTTATTCACAGATTTGACTGTATATTATTCAGAGACAGAAACATTACATAATTCAAAATACAGTGGAACCTCTCTAAACCGGACACAAAGAAAACACCTGTGATTTATTTTTGATATGTTTCTTGGTCATTTATATCAGGTGATAATGTCTGTTCGTGATTGCATAGCTCACAACTATGGCTCATACTGATCAAATATCAGATTTACAGTGAAACCTCTATATGCCGGAAACCCTAGGGTTGGAAAAGTCGCGGGAATACTGGACGAGGCCTTCCGGCCTTCGTCCAGTATTCCCGCGACTTTTCCAATCTCCCGTGGTGTCCAGTTTAGAGAGGTTTCACTGTATAAATACCAAATCTCACAATATCATTGCTCGTAGCTCCAGTAGCTGATTTCACCAAAATTGCTATTTACATATTTATCTAGCTAAGTGTACTTTGAGGAAGTAATCATTTATTTTTCCCGAAGTGCATTATTTCATATAGAAATAACAACTGCATATATTTATTGATGATTAAAATTATACTTAATTATTACACTGAATTTATTACATTATCACAGCCAAAATGTAATACATTCGTATCATAAAAATAATACATTTCTACTTAAATTGAAAATTTCTCCCTCAAAGTGTATTTAGCAAGATAAGTATACTTTGCAATTTTGTTGAAATATGCTCCAGATAAACTTGGTGGTTAAGGTGTATTGTACTCTGCTTTCAAATTCTATGCATATTTTATTTTTGCAAATGCATTACTGAATTTATCACACATATTTCCGATATAAAATAGGGACTAAAGATATACTGTGCAGTACATCTGTTTTGTTAGTTGTGAATTTATTTTTCACTTGATTGGATAAGGTGAATATTTTATTCAAAACTATTTGCTGTTTATCAGATTAAATAAGTGAATTTTCAACTTTGTTGCATTTTACTCCTCATTTTGAAAGTAAACTTAGTATTTTCAGATTGTTATGAGTATTTCATAACCTTATCTGGAGCTCCGTTGCTACATGACATTTAGAATTTAATTATATATTTTCTCTGTATTTCCTGGCGAGTACCGACGTTTACATGCACAGAGGCCCATTTATAGTCATAGGGTAAGACATGGGCTAAATTGATAGAGAATACCATATAAAGTTTATTCCTACTCAGAGGCTTGCCGAGGAATTCCTAGTGTTTATGAGCCGAGTCTGATAAACTTGATATCAAAAGACACGAGCCTGGAATTCTATTTATCAGGTAACGTTTTATGCCAAAAAATTACCAAAAAACGTCATCCAACCAATGGAACATCACTTTTCAAATTGTAACCCAGATGTTTGTATCAGGTCAATGCCTGATACAACAATATGTTATCAGTCAGTATGTATGCGGTCAATACAGGGCAGGTTACCTGATAAAAATCTCATATATATATACATGTGGTTTTTAATTTCCGACTGTAAACTTGGTGTGCAATATTTTCCTTGACAAAACATGAACAAACTAAATGTAGTTAATGAAATTGAACGTATGTAATGTATTATGTAACTAGAAAATTGCTTGTAAAACAAAATGCCACCCCTGTTGAGCATTCATGAATACAACAGCAATCATTGAGGGAGTGATTGGAGAATACAAATATTATCAGAGTAAATAAAGGGGCATAGGAATGGATCGGTGGATCGGAGGCCAAAAACTGTAGAAGTAGTTAACAGGACAGAGAAAAAATATATATTCATAGTCGAAAAAGGGGCATAACTGCAGATGGATCGGTGGGAAAGTGAAAAAATTTATGCTACACACTCCTGCACTTGATGGTTGGGATGTATACAGAGTATAACGATAATCGGCCAAAAGTGTAGAAGTAGTTAGCGGGACAGATAAAAAAAATATTTTCATAGTAAAAAAAAAGGGGCATAACTGCGGATGGAGCTGTGGGACAGCAAACATATTGACGCTACACACTCCTGCACTTGATGGTTGGGATGTATACCAAGTATGAAGAGAATCAGGCAAAAACTGTAGAAGTAGTTCGCAGAACAAAGAAAAAAATATTTTCAGTTTTTGTTTATTGGTGTTTAATGGCCTATCAACAGGTACTTTTTTGCCGTCTACTGTTTATTTTCTATATTCCATTTTTATCGTCAAAAAACATGCTTTGACAAAACTTTATAATAATTAACAACATGCTTTGACAGCACTTTAGAATCATTTCCGTTGGAAATGATTCTAAAGTGCTGTCAAAGCATGTTTTTATTGTCATGTAAGGCCGGGTTAACGAATGCAATCCCACATTTAACCTGCTGCATTGGAGGGGAGGAGGGGGGGGGGGATCCCAAACAGAATGGAATATTTACGAAAATGGGGCATAACTGTGGATGGATCGGTGGGACAGCGAAAATATTTCTGTTACGCACTCCTGCACAAAAAAAATTTGAGTTGAAAAAGGGGCATATCTCTGGATGTATCAGTGGGACAGCGAAAATGTTTACGATACGCACTTCTGCACTTGATTGTAGGGATGTATACCGAATATGAAGAGAATCAGCCAAAACTGTAGAAGTAGTTCGCCGGAAAAGGAAAATTGTTTACTGTCAGACGGACAGACAAACGGACAGGGTAAACACAATATGCCACCGACAACTATTGTTGCGGTGGCATAATAATCATCAGCAAAACATATGAACACAACATTATTGGTATCTACTGTCTGTTCCACGTTGGCCATTAAACACATTAAATCATATTTAAATTCAAGTACTTTTTCATCAATTACAAACCCCAGATTATCCCACCCCACCCTCCCAATTTTTTTATTTGATGAAATTCCATCCAATATTGTTATTATTGGGAGGGTGGGGGGGGGGGGATTTTCCTATGTGCAATTAAACTTTAAACTTGGGGGCTAAAAATAAAAAAATTATTGGAATTTGTTGCATTTGTTGTTTTCTTAGTTAAATCATTTCCAAGCTACCGTATTTAGAGAGGATTCAGAGTCAATTTCCAAAATTTTATTAAAAATTTCCATCTACCGGTGTATGAAATTTGTTGTTGTTTTCGCAATAAAATCAATATTTACAATATTTAATGGAATTTAATAAAATAAAAAAAATTGGGGAAGGCAACTTTGTTATTGATGAAAAAGTACTTGCATTAAAATATCTTTTAGATTATTTGTGCTTAATAGCCAAAAGTTTGTCAGCAGTAAAACGTGGAACAGACAGCCGACATACATGAACACGTTGGTCGACAAATCTTAATATCAGCATCAGCAAGTGATGCGGATAAAATAAATCCAGACTTAATTGGATGGGAGGACTGGAATGTACTTTTTGAAAATCCTCACTACCTATTAATTGAATTAACATTCTGATGATTTTTCATTTTTTCAATCCCACTACCCATAAATAATTTTTTTCCATATAGAAAAAAAATTATTTATGGGTAGTGGGATTGAAATCATAGCCAACTCTGCTTCAAAAAGAGCCAATGTTTCCTTGGCTCAACATCCTATGTGTCTGTGACTGTATAAATGGAGCTTATGGCTTTTGCAAACAGTGTAGGTATTTTTCTTAGTTCTCCACCAAAAATGGCAAGTTGGGAGTGCTTTAGAATCGTCTCATTGAGACGATTCTAAAGAACTCCCAACTTGCCATTTTTGGTGAAGAACTAAGAAAAATACCTCGAATATTTGGTCAAATTACGCACCTTAACTGGAGCTCTGAACCCACCATGCTTGTAACAAGCAATATAGATCATGATCAGGCTACAAGGAGTATGCTATTTGATCAGGAAATGCACTGGTCACAAATGCTATAAGCCCCATTTCTCTAATCACAGCCACATATCAGTTTTGTATTAAAGGTGATTATTTTTATGACGCATAGAAGCAGACACTAGGAAAATAATTCAATTTTCAAATCGTCATTGCGACAGAAATTCTTTCTCGACAGCATCGGCCAACTCGTCATCAACAGAACCAATGGACTCCTGGTAACTATCTGAATCTTCTGAATCGGGCGCAAACGCCTCTAGAGTCTTCTCGAATCTGTCCATCTCGGTTTCACTTTCATACTCCTGCGGCAGCTGCTGCTCATGCTGTGGACTACCAACCTTGGAGTCGTCATCGGAGCTGGACGACTTTGGCGAGAGTTTTTTACTCATCCCCCAGCCACGGGGCATGTTGCCGCTGAGACTCTCTTCGCTACTGGAGTCGCGGCGGGACGTGAGGACACGGTCGCGGAGCCGCGAGTCGCGGGCTGTGTCGTCCTCGGAACTGTCGTTGTCCTCCTCCAACATGTCTTCGATCTCCTTGTCCATCACCTCCATGTCCTCGTCCGAGAACAAATACAGTGGGTTGTACGACAGCGCAAACTTGTCTTCTGCCGCCGGTGCACTTGGTTTGCTATTGTTCCCTGATGAATCAATGTTGCCAAGTGAATTGTCCATTGTTTCGGATTTCATACTGTCCCTTTTCTGTCGTTTTCCATCTTGACCCGAGTTTTCATCAGTTATATCTGTGTCATCTGACTTTCGCTTACAACCGGTTTCTTTCTTGGACATTTTTGACACATCAGGGCTTACACATTTAGACTTGGAGTCAGTGTCCTCTGACAGTGGGAACAACGATTCCTCGACTCGTTCCCACCTCTCTGAACATGACCACAGCCAGTCCACAGTCACGATACTACACGCTTTATGTTTCAATGCTGAACGGACTTTACTGGTTCCTGATCGTGCTGCAATCATGTGAGTTGTTGCGTTTTCGTCATCCGCTGTCTTTGGAAGGAAACTATCCTGCACAGTAGCACCTAATGCCGTGGCAACTGTGTATGCTCGATGCTTGTCAGTTTGCATATTTGTAGGAATGACTCCGCTGAACACAATATTACATCCCTTCAATATCTTGCGCTTGATGTACGGAATTATATTTTTCAAGCTGGGTTTTTCAGTAACATTGCATTCCTTGTCCTTATGCTGATCGTGTATGTCATAGAATACTGTGTGTATTTTCACCAGCGACTCCTCCAGGTAAAACAGGTAATCGTCCTCATCATCCCACTCCAGCCACTCTTCTTCCACTTCAGCCACGTCGCTGGCTTTATCTCCCCCACCACCGCTATCATCATCTTCCTGCTTGATGTCTCCACCACCCATCTTCTGGTCCAGGTCCTCTGTAGTCTCTGCATTACCGGCACCATTGGTATCTTTGTCTTCCACTTTAACATTCACTGTATCAGTTGTATCTACTTTCTTAGTCCCAGTGACACCAGTAATATGTTGCTCAGATTTCTTTACAGTTTGTTCACTGGGCAAATCTACCTTTCCTTTTTCAGTTGCACCCTTATCAATTTCCATTTTCTCTTCACTTGGAACCTCCACCACATGCAACCTATCATTTTCAGCCACGTCACTGGCTTTATCTCCCCCACCACCGCTATCATCATCTTCCTGCTTGGTGTCTCCACCACCCATCTTCTGGTCCAGGTCCTCTGTAGTCTCTGCATTACCGGCACCATTGGTATCTTTGTCTTCCACTTTAACATTCACTGTATCAGTTGTATCTACTTTCTTAGTCCCAGTGACACCAGTAATATGTTGCTCAGATTTCGTTACAGTTTGTTCACTGGGCAAATCTACCTTTTCTTTTTCAGTTGCACCCTTATCAATTTCCATTTTCTCTTCACTTGGAACCTCCACCACATGCAACCTATCATTTTCACAGTCAGTAACATCCGTTGACTTGCTAATGTCTTGAACACTCTGCTTTTCCACCACATCTTTATGGTGATCTTTAACACAGTTGAGATCAGATTCATCACTTTTATCTGTATGCCCATCAACTTCCATTTCATCCCCACTGTCTACCTGTGGTTTATCCACTGTTCCATTAGTATCACTAACATTTTCACCATCCCCTACCATCTCACTGTCAGTTCCTTGAGTATTATCAACTCTGGATGGTTCATCAGTTTGTGTATCTGTCTTACATTCCCTGTCCTCGGCCTGCCCCGCCTGTGTATCAACAGAGCCGGCCCTCAACTGTCTCCTCTTGTCTGAACTGTCCTGGCTGCTGTTGCTGGACTGGGACACCCTCCTCTCCCGGTGAACAATCGGCTCCTCATCATGTTCTGTCTTCGCCAGCCCCGGCGGTGCATTAATGTCCGCTGTGCCTTGGAAGAATCTGAAATGTCAAGTATGTAATGCATACTTATCGTACATGTGACTTTCCACAGCATAGAGGGGTGTAATTAGTTTGTGACCAGTGTCGCCCTAGATGAGTCTGATCAAGAACTAACCGGTTCACTATTTTGTCTTTTTATTATACCCACTTTTTTAGGAAAAAAAAATGGGTATATTGTTTTCGTCACGGGTGTCCGTCCGTCCGTCCGTACGTCCGTCACGTTTCTTGTAACTCAAAAAACTTTTTCTTCGTTATCATGTGCAGATGCGCAAAGTGAATTCGGATTTTTGATCCGACCCTCCATCATGGATTATCTCCCCCTTTCGGACTCACAATTTCCCATTTTTCCTTGTAACTCGAAAAACTTTTTCACCTTCATACCTACGCGCCTGATATTTGGTATGTAGCTTCGTTATCATGTGCAGATGCGCAAAGTGCATTCAGATTTTTGATCCGACCCTCCATCATGGATTATCTCCCCCTTTCGGACTCACAATTTCCCATTTTTTCCTTGTAACTCGAAAAACTTTTTCACCTTCATACCTACGCGCCTGATATTTGGTATGTAGCTTCGTTATCAAGTGCAGATGCGCAAAGTGAATTCGGATTTTAGATCCGACCCTCCATCATGGATTATCTCTTTCGACAACTCACAATTTCCCACTTCTTTACCTTGTACTCGAAAAACTTTTTCACCTTCATACCTACGCGCCCGATATTTGGTATGTAGCTTCGTTATCATGTGCAGATGCGCAAAGTGAATTCGGATTTTGGATCCGACCCTCCATCATGGATTATCTCCCCCTTTCGGACTCACAATTTCCCATTTTTTTTTTTTTCCTTGTAACTCGAAAAACTTTTTCACCTTCATACCTACGCGCCTGATATTTGGTATGTAGCTTCGTTATGATGTGCAGATGCGCAAAGTGAATTCGGATTTTTGATCCGACCCTCCATCATGGATTATCTCCCCTTTCGGACTCAGAATTTCCCTATTTTTCATTGTAAGTCGAAAAACTTTCTCACCTTAATACCTACATTTCTGATATTTGATATGTAGCTTCGTTATGATGTGCAAAGTGAATTCCGATTTTTGATCGGACCTTCCATCATGGATTATCTCCCCCTTTCGGACTTAGAATTTCACTATTTTTCCTCGTAGGTCGAAAAACTTTTTCACCTTAATACCTACGCGTCTGATATTTGGTTCGTAGCTTCGTTTTGATGTGCTGATGCGCAAAGTGAATTCGGATTTTTTATCCGACCCTCCATCATGGATTACCTCCCCCTTTCGGACTTAGCATTTGGGGAAAGTGGGTATATTGCGATGGCGCGCCATCGACTTTTTCTAGTTAAACTTTATTTCACGAGTACAAACAAGCGCGAGATCACTTATACAAATGCCTTCGTTGGCACAGATGGAGGCGTATGGGTGATCCTTAATGTGGGAGAAAACCAGAGTGCCCAGTGGAGACCCACTTGTCCGATATGGTGACCACCGTACCGCAGAGCTCCAGATAAGCTGCGTATTTGCGTAAATACCCAATTAAAATTGCCAAAAAAAAACAATTGAAATCAGAAATAGCGAGTATCAAAAAGCAATAACAATTTTGTGGTACCTTTATCATTCTGCAGAAAACAATAAACAGACCACAAATATAGCATATTTTTTCTAACTTTGCATGAAAACACATCTTGGAATTTCATTAGAATTGTCTCCAAGGAGACAATTCTAATGAAATTCCAAAACATGTTTTCATTTCTAAGCAAACTAATTCAATAATTGCTGTCTCTTGATGTGTACACAGTAGTGTGATTTTATTTTACCCAATTAAAATTTTGAAATACCCAATTGCTTCAGAAATGATGGAGTGAAAATACTCAATTACTAATTCCTTATCTGGAGCGGATGAGAATCAAACTCAGGGCTGCATCGGTGAGAAGCTCGCTCAGTACCGATTGCACTAACCGTAGTGGGACCAAATAGTTTATTTGTTTTAGACATCATAAAAACAACAGTATTGCTGTTGTAACCAGTCTCTCCTTACATCAGCCATCACAAGACTGATTATGAATGTTTATATTTGAATCTGTAACTGGGCAGTGACAGATCATTGACAATTAAAAATGTGGCCTGTCGGTACACAAATACCACTGTAGTTGATTTCACCAAAATTGCAAAGTCAGGCATGGGAGTGGAACACTATCCCCAATCCTGAACATTTATTTGAGCAGCGGATTGCGCTGCGATTTGCTAGGGGGGTCTGGGGGCATGCCCCCCATAATTTTTGTTCAATTCTAGATGCTCTGTGCTTCATTCTGAGGTATATTTAGCATTAAATAGATCACATTTTCCCCTGAAAAAAATATGCTATAATTAGGAAAAATTGGCAACATAATCCATTTCAATTTAAAATAATACTTGCAACAAGAAGTCAGTACATGTATAACAGGGATTCCGCTGGAGAAAATAAAAGAATCGCCACTTAAAAAAAAAATCTAAATTTTTTTTTTCTCGAAAATTGTAATTTGTTATCGCCGTTCTCAACGGATTTACAAGATTCACAAAAGTGGTCAGGATTAATCCGGAAATTTCCCATGCCTGAAAGTATACTTATCTAGCAAAGTATACTTTGAGGGAGTAATCATTTATTTTCCCTGAAATGCATTATTTCAAATAGAACTAACCACTGCATGCATTTGATGATTAAAATGATGCAGAATCATTATACTGAATGTATTACATTATCACAGCCAAAATGGCTGTGATAATGTAATAAATTCAGTATAATAAAAAATTTATCCTTAAATTGAAATTTCTCCCTCAAAGTATACTTTGCTAGATAAGTATACTTTGCAATGTTGGTGAAATAGGCGACTGGTGGCGTATTGGAGAAACTTCGGCAATCTTAACTGTACCCACGGTCCAAACAACATGCCTCCCAGCTCTACAGGATCAGGGGGCCGTTTTACTAAACTTCGGACGACTAAAATATTTGTCACTCAGAGCTCCAGATAAGGTGTGTTTTGCGTAAATACCCAATTAAAATTGCCAAAAACCCAATTGAAATCAGAAGTAGTGAGTATCAAAAAGCAATGAAAAATTTGTGGTATCTTTATCATGCTACAGAAAACAATAAACAGACCACAAATATAGCATATTTTCTTAATTTTCCACGAAAACACATCTTGTATTCTAGGAGACAATTCTAATGAAATACGTAACCGTTAGGCGCAGTTAAAATAATTCTTAAGAAAACGGAAAATAAACACATTTTCTTGATGAATTTATTTCAAATGCTGGAATTATAAGGAATGAATGGCCTTTTTTGTGGAATTTATCGGGGATTTAAACTTGGAAAAGTCGCGGGAATACTGGACGAGGCCTTCCGGCCTTCGTCCAGTATTCCCGCGACTTTTCCAAGTTTATACCCCGATAAATTCCACAAAAAAGCCATTCATTCCTATAATGAACATCCACATTCATGGACAGATATTGTGAATAAGGATTAGAAAACAAGCTCAGTGCATAAAAATACTCCCGACCGCCTCCTGGATCAACAAACAAAAACTTTAACGCACATCACATGTTATGGACAGACAGAAGAACGAACAGATGGAGAGAAATACAAAAAGTATATACGCCTCGACATACTTTGTATGTCGGGGGTAAAATTCAGAACATTATCAGGCTGTATGTATATACAACATGCCATCTCAATTATTAGAGGCCTTTTGTCACCGAGTTTCAAACAACATCTTGTTAAGTGGTGAATTATTTTTCCTCATAGTATAATAACAGTACGAACCTGTATGGTTTGACGTGGACCAAGTTGGGGGAGAAATTCCAGACATCCTCGCGGTCGTCTATGATACACACCATACCGTCACCACATGGAAACAGGGCCCTGCGAACATTTCAAGCCAATCCTTCATAGAGTAGCAGAGATATGGTGTTCAACACATCAACAAGGTGATCGCTGATGACCGTCTCATCCACAAAGGTCAGTGTTACTAGCAGGGATTCCGCTGGCGATCGCCACTTTCGCAATTGGCGATAAAAATAAACAATTGGCGATAAAAAATTACAATTTTCGAAAACAAATCGCCACTTCAATTTTTTTTTTTTTTTTTTTTTTTTTTTTTTTTTTTAAGTGGCGATTTTTTTATTTTCCCCAGCGGAATCCCTGCACTAGGGGCCCGTTTCACTAAACTTCGTACGACTAAAATGTTCGTAAGTGCAGATTTACAATAGTCTGTAAATTCCAATTGATGGATTTAGTTATTGAGCATAGGCTGCATATGCAGCCTATGCTCAATAACTGTAAATCCAATAATTATTTACAAGAACACATTGTTAATGTGAAATTTACAGACTATCATCATTTTGCACTCACAAACATTTTAGTTGTAAGAAGTTTAGTGAAACGGCCCACTAAATGACACTGGGTAGATAGCCAGCAATGTGGGGAATCTATTGATGAAGTTTGGTAATGATTCCACAAACAGATCATAAGATATTGAAGACGTCTACGACGCCTATGCCGGAATTGTGACCACTTTGTCTCACTTTCCACTAATTTTAGTTTGCGACAAGAATATGCCCAGATTTCAATTATGAGAAAAGAATATGTCCATAGAAAGTTTTAAAGCATGGTTCTTAATGCGAGCCCAAGTTCAATCTCAGCGTGTTTTCTAACCATGGCCTGGAACATATTTGTGGCTGTGACTGGAGAAATGGGGCTTATATGTTTTGTGGCCAATGTGCTCTATTTGACCAGGAACTACATTGGTCAATAAGTCAATAAGTCAATAAGCCCCATGTCACGGCCTTGTTTCCTACATTGACTTACTTGAGGTTCGCAGTTTTGGATGTCGCATTGAAGCACTCATCACGGGACAGTATCCGCGTGGAAAAGTACTTCCCCTCGGGGTCTAGGATCTTGGCGATCGTGTGAGCGTACATGCGGGCCCCGAAAGTACAGATGTGCAGCTCGAAGAGGCGCGAGATGTTCTGTAGGAAGGTGTGGGTGTGGGGTCGGAGTCGCGTGTGGTACCACAGCAGATGGTTGCCGTGCCACATCTGGTAGTGGTGCACGTCCTGCCAACGGGTGAAGTTTAGTCAATTCAACTACAATATTGGATTTATTTCCCTCCCTGAGATGTTTGAAAAGCTGGATAAAGAAACAAGGGCTGAACTAGAAAATGTGTTCATAGAACACGAATGCCCCACATATCGCTTTGATAATAAACAAGGCAAATTCCAAGTTCAAAAGGGGAGATAATCCATGACCTGGGAGTCGAATCAACAATCTAAATAAACTGTGTGCATCTACTCATCATAAGGAAGCTATATACCAAGTTTCATGTCTGTAGCTATTACGGTTTAAAAGTTTTACAAGTTACAAGGCAAAATTTCCAAATTCTAAGTCGAAAAGGGGGAGATAATCCATGACCTGGGGGTCGAATAAAAAATTGAAGTAAACTTTGCGCATCTAATCATCATACGGAAGCTACATACCAAGTTTCAGATGTGTAGCTATTAGGGTTTAAAAGTTTTACGACTTGCAAGCCAAAATTTTAAAATTCTACGTTGAAAAAGGGGGAGATAATCCATGACCGGGGGTCGAATCAAAAATTTAAACAAACTTTGCGCATCTACTGTTCATAAGGAAGCTACATACCGAGTTTCAGGTCTGTAGCTATTAGTCGATGGTAGAAAGTGAAACAAATTGCATTTGCTGAAATTTTTGCTATAGTCTTAAATGTTGTGTTTATATTTATTCTTATGCATTGTAGTAAAAAAACAAGCAGGTACCATTTGTTTCAATCACTATCTTGGCCGCCATCTTGAATTCAAAATGGCTACCAATTTCTTCAATATTTTTTATTGAAGTGTGGTGTGGCTTGTACTCACGCTAGATTTATGTTATTGTTTGTCAAATATGTGTTTTTGATGAAGAATATGATTGCATATAGCCAAAATGCCATATATTATGATTCAATTGATCAACCTATGGCCACCATGTTGTATTTCAAAATGGCCACACTGCAAAATATGTTTGTGCATTGTGATAGCCACTTGCAGTCATACGATTATGGTAATATTAAACAAGAGGGCCATGATGGCCCTAATTCGCTCACCTGACTCCATGAACACCAGAGGAGAATGTGACATTAAGTTCATAAGTGTTTAAACAAAATTGTGCTATTGTTAGATGGCAGTCATCTTGGATTAAGCGATGACTCTCATTTTACAAAATCTGAAGATGCTTCACCCAAGGATCTTAACTTACTATGAAGTTTGGCCAGCATCGGCCATATGGTTCCCGAGAAAAAGACGTTCAAAATTTTGAATAAGTGGACCTTTTGGAGGCCAACATGGATGACATAATCATCTGATTCCGACAATGATATTGCACCAGAGCAATCGCCTCATCGATACCTTCAATTTGATATATGACATGAGCATATTTGGTCAAAAATAAAATTTGATCCCACGGGCCACGCCCATTTTTTAAGAATTTGTGCTATTTTTAGACGGCGGCCATCTTGGATTAGCGACGACCTCCGTTTTAACAAATCTAAAAAGGCTTGACCCATGGATCATAATTGTGAAGTTTGGCCACCATGGGCCAAGCGGTTCATGTGAAGAAGAATTTTGAAATCTCTAATAAAAAAAAGACCTTTTGACCTTTCGGGGGCCATCTTGGATGACATGACCATCCAATTTCGACAAATAATGTACCAGAGCGATCGCCTCTTTGATTTCATATAGATATGACCATATTCGGTCAAAAATAAAATTTGACCCCAATTTGACCCCACAGGCCACGCCCATGTTTGACCCCGGGGTCATCATTTTAACAACTTTGAAAGAGCATTGTACATCGATCATTCCTACCAAGTTTTGTCGAAATCCGGTTAGCGGTTCTTGAGAAGAAGATTTTTGAAGAATTTGTGCTATTTTTAGACGGCGGCCATCTTGGATTACGTAATGATGTCATTTTAACAATTTTGTAATCCCCCTACATAAGGACCATGAGCATGAAGTTTGGTGACCATAGGCCCAATGGTTACCGAGGAGAAGACGTTTGAAAATGTTCACGGACGACGACGGACACATTGCGGTAACAATAGCTCACATGAGAAAGCTCAGGTGAGCTAAAAATAACAAGGCTAAGCATCTTCAGTGATACTAATCCGAATTTTCGCAATCTCAGACGTCACTGAGCATGACTGTCACTTCGAGAGTTATACACATTTTTCCCATTGTATCAATTGTGTTTACATTTACTTTTGATTAACCCAGTGCTGTGTCAGATGTGTTTGTATCCTGGACTACAGCAACAGGTGCACTAGACGCACACTTGCAATGTATACTTTGTTCTGGTAGTCGTGTTCCCCAATTATCCCGGATCGCTTGATTATGTCTTGTATTTTTAAACTCACATCAGCGAAGTTAAGTGCAGCCGTGGCGGCTTTAGAAATTATCCAGGTGCGTCCTTCCTTACCGAACAGGCGCAATAAAACAGCAGTTGCAATGTATACTTGTTTCTGTTAGTTATGTCCACATAGTAATATGGATCGCTTGACTATGTCTTGTAAACAAAATCACAACAGGTGCGGTATTCTATCTAATGATGTTGAGAGAGATATATTGTCCTTCTATCTAATGATGTTGAAAGATAGAGAGAGAAATATTATGAGAGAGAGAGAGACAAGGGGGGGTGGGGGGGAGAAGGGGGGTGGGTGTGGGGGTGTGGGGATATATTGTGGTTTCTAGGTAATGATAGAGAGAAAGAGACAGACAGAGAGACATAGAGAAAGAGACAGACATAAAGATAGAGAGAGAATGACAAAAAGAGAGAGACAGGCATACAGACAGACAGAGGGAGAGAGACAGACTTAGAGAGACACGGGTGTGGGAGAGAGAAAGATGTGTTAAAATAAATACGGCATAATGAAACTCTATTTCGTTGCAAATTGTTTTTTCTTTTTTTTTCCATAAAATATTCAATGTGCATTTAAGCCATTTCACCATTTAGGCGAAGAGCATTAGGGTTGAGATAAAAGAAAAATAGGTCAAAGCTGAATTTTTAAAAATATGTTCAGAATATCATTAGAAATAACATATCAAAACTCCCCATGAATCCGAGTGGAGCTTAATCCAGAATTCAAGATGGCATCCAAGATGGCGTCCAAAATGGCGACAAAAATTACCAAAACTGCAACTACTGCAATTTTCGCCAAACCAATTCAAATGAAATGTGCCAAAACAAATAGAATATAACAAAAGAAATTTTGAGAATTTAGTATTAAAATTGCGTCCAAGATGGCCGCCAATTGCACCATACATAGCTCTCAGAACGTGAGAAACAAGCGTTAACCGAATGGCACTAGGGTTGAAATCGGAGAAAAATGCAAAAGCTGAAATATTCATGCAACATATTCAGAATACCATCAAAACCAACATATCAAAGCTCTTCATGAATCCCACAGTAGTTTATGTAGAATTCAAGATGGCCACCAAAACAGCCAAATCATGAATTACGGTACCTATAATTAAGCAGAGATCTGATATGTATCAAAGTCAGAACATATTCTTTTGACGTATACTATCAGTTTAGTACCGAATGGCGTATAACTGATATAATCAAGATGGTCATCAAGATGGCCCACTAAATTAATGTATTTCCTGTAATATGCAAAATGTTTTCCAAAGCAATGATATCAGAATTCAATAAAATATATAACTACACCATAAGACGCACGTAACATTTATTGTGTATCATCGTCGAGTGCGTCAGGAGAAATTTGTATAATATTTGCATGTTTGTCCGACGCATTGATAGCATAGCGAAGAACAGTGAAGTCCAAGCTTTCTGCAGCCACATTGCTTCCCGCATCCGCTCTTGCAACCACATGACACCATTTTCAATAGCTTTGTGGGGGCAATCAGATTTTCTGTTTCTCTTAGTACTAAGCAGTTTTCCTTTAGCTGCCAACCCCATTCGAGTGGAGAAAGAGTATTCCCCATCCATTGTTGTACAGTGTGATACGTTCGGTACAAATGTTGTTTGGCTGCTGCACTTGTGGGCGGAAGAGATTCTAACTTGAACGTACTTGAGAGGGATGAGCGACTTATTGCTCTGTTATAAGCTATATATCTGTAGCGGTCAAGAGTGTCTGCCTTGTGAGCTCCATAAAGCTGAAGAAGAAACTGCTCGCCAACTGTAGCTACATCTTCTTTCGTGCTTGTTGCACGCGTACATGTAAAATTTCCAGCAATACCCTTATGTTTCTCTACAAACTTGAATGCTTTCTTTTTTCCTTGACCGAACAGTGCTGACACTGTATCGCATCCCATGATCGCGTGTATGAACATTAGATGTTGCCTAACTTCTCCTATAGATACTGGGTGTCCGAAATGTCGTACACGAACAAGGTATTGCCCTTCGACAACATGTGCAGGTGGCATTGTTCAGTGCTTTGTGACACAAGCATTACCAGCACGTCCGTGTCTGTTCCAACAACAACTACGTCCTTTGGTCGGGATCGTGCAATCTATATTGCTGTTAGCAACAATTAGACAATCCGCGTCGGCCTCAGTCTGCTTTATGTATGATACGTAGGACTTACAAACCTCCTTGTAAGTTGCATTTGTCAGCCACACGACTGTGAAGGAGGTAACCTCCATCAATGACAAATGTTGCCTCATCAGGAAACGTGGATTGCGGATCAACTTTCGATTTCAACAATGTGCGAAGTGAACTTTTGGCAGTTCTCCTCATTCCACCATCATGAAAGAGAGACGTAGGCTGAGGCGCCAGGCTCATACACTAAGAACTGTTCCATTTCAGATCGACTTTGCATGACGCAAGTGATTCTGTTGAAGAGCAAAGTAGGATTCACTACAACTGGCTGACCACGGACTGTAACTGTGTTAATCGATGCGTTGATAGTTTTCACTCTGTCATTCCTTTTCAGCTTTACATCTGTAAATATTTTATCCGTCATGGAATTTGCTGCTTTTTTGCCTATTTCAAACGCCATGTCACAGTTCACCGACTTGTCGGCAACTAAACCAGTTGCTATTGCAACAACGGACTTAGAATGACTGTGGGAAAATGGCGAATGTGCTCGTAACCATCGCAAAAATGTATCGTAGTCCTTATGATCACGTGATTGCGAGCTTGCATGTAAATACCTGTGCTGATCCGATGTACTGGCATGGACGCCTGTGAATGTTTCAAGACTCTCACATATTATGGGTACACAGCGGGGTAATGCATGAACCCACTTTGTTAATGAGCTAGCTGTGATGCCACAGCCATGGGTCATCCTGACGATTTCAACAAGCGCATCAGCTCTTGCTCGATTGTCTGATCGGTAAAATTACTGCCCCAAAAGCGATCAGTTCGTCGAATGGTAAAATACCCACCTTCAGTGAACTGCTGGTAGTCTTTTTTGGCCATGATAGATTCTAGTTGTGTCATTTGCTGTAGGTAGAGTCTGGCAGATTTTGCGTAGGCAATGTGGCCAGCAGGATGGAACAGCGGTATCATTCTCCTTATGCAATATAAATGGAGATTCCAGTCGCCTGTGCGTTCAGCTCTGATCAGTAGTCTCAAAAGAGATACCTGCTCCAAGTAGTTGACCCAAAGCTTCCCAGTGCGACTGTCATTTGCAGCATGTTCCATCAACTTACCAAGTACCTGACTGAGTTCTGCCAGACTATCATCCTCTTCTACACTACATTGACTGTTCAAAAGTGATGCATGAAGTCGACGTAATGACTCAGCATCAACAGTATCTGATGATTCCGGTTTCTCAAGCAGAAGAGAAGTTATGGCAGCTGAAGTTAACAGGCGAGTACGGACATATCTAGCATATGCATGCCCCGTTAACATGTGAATAACAGTTCCTGGAGAGTACACAGTCTCCCATAATGTTTCTAATATGCTGTCCGCCATGATAAATCCAACTGATGCCATAAATGTCATCAGTAGGTGAAAACCACCTAATCGTGTGATTATATTCGGCAGATCTGGCGATGCAGCCACTATCTATGTGGCTTTGATGTAAAGCGGTTGGTCAAATGTGGCAATGCACATCTTCTGCCCATGCTTGTCACAATGGCTTTGTGCAAAACACAATGCCGTCAATATTGTGCTCATGTTTGTTGGATCTAGAATAATGAATGGAAGAATCTCGATTCGGCTTTTCTCATGCTTTTTGTCTGTAACTGCCACCTGCATGAACCCACTCCATGATGGGCAAGGGGTAAGATTTGTAGAAAAGCTGGCTAACCACAGCCAATCAACATCTACTGCAACCACCAAACTAGGTGGGTCAGGTTTTGGAGCTTCAATTGGGCCAAACTTCACTGACTGCTGTGTATGTAGACAGCTATTGCAAACAGAATTGACGATATAAATGACCTACTATAGAAAGGGCTATGGCTGTACATCGCCTGTCTATATTCGTACATTCCATTCATGCTTTAGATATTACTACACCGTGAAGAAACTGGCCGAGACTTTCTGGAACTAACGAGCAGCCATTATTCGTGTCATCCATCGTTGGGTATTCGGAACAATTATATACCTGCGTTCTGATATCATCTCTGATTATGGACGCCGCCATATCTATAATTCTGTCTTTCTCTGTTGAAGCATTTGTCTTTTTTCAGCTTGCCAAGTATCACGAGGCACCTTGTGTCCTTTATCGCGGAACGTGGCAATATTTGAAACACCTGGAACACTTGTAATAATCATGGTACTTGGTGAATGATCCATCGTGCCTAATTGAACAAGATGTTTCATTGTCATCTTATAAATATATGCTTTAAGACCCGGAGCTAGACATGCCCCAAATACACAATTATATTATTATTTCTACGGTCAGCATCAGATTATTATTATTACGTTTTATAGAGTTTTTGTCCGTTCAAACTAATATTTTGTTAAAAAATGCATTCTTTTTTTTAAATATTTTTTTGTCAACTTTTTTACCATAATATGTGCATAATATTCTATTTGTGATGATATGCTGACATATCATGCAAAAAAAAATACAGTTTGCACTATTACTTGTGACATTTATAACACTGGATTACGGCAACCATCTTGGACGACATATTGAATTCTGAGTTAAGCTCCAGTCGGATTCATGGGGAGTTTTGATATCTTTCAGCTGATGATATTTACAAACTAGACAGAAAAATTCAGCTTTGACCTATTTTTTTTTTTTCGATCTTCGTAATTTTTTTTATTTAATACTCTTCGGGTAATTTGTACTCAGATCATTTGAAACGCATATTTTCAAGCGTCTCTCGGGTGTTGTTAAGGACAACAACACAAACTATTTTTGAATTTAATAACTAGCATAGTTCGCCTTCTATATTCAGTATGTTTTCTGACGTAGCATAAATCGGGCTGAAAACTAAAATAGTCAAGATACAACGACTGTTTCTGCCTTCCGTTACTTTTGCTGCATTCGGCCCATTCGCACAGTTCCACGGTTTGTCGGCTGTTGCAACAGCGGACAATACCGAAGATGGTTCAGTAAGAAATTTTTATCTAATTTTTTATTATTATTAAATAACCGCTCCCCCACCCCCCCCCCCCCAATTTATTTTTTATATTTATTTGAAAACCGATGTCGGCTAGTTAATATATACTGTTTATAAAAATAGAAACTTATTATAATTCCGAAGCTGTGTATGGAAGTATGGATAATTCCGAAGGTGTTCATGTATTCGTGTATTATCGCCCTTGGGGACTCTTTTCAGCGTTGATATAAAAGTATATTTAGTCTTCAACGACAACACAAATACATTAAAATGCAGTAACTTCGTAAGCTATATTCAGTATACTTTCCGATGTTATCTACATTTTGTTTTAGAAGCATTTTAAGCATTCAAATTATTCGTCGCCCGTATTAGTAAAATACCACCCGTCGTAAAAAAACTCCTGCTTGGTTTACAGTAAAACAAATTTTACACTTTCAATAATATCAACCTAGTTTCACTGAATGGTAAGTTTTCACATACGCGCAACAATCGTCGCCCGTATTATTATTGACAGTATGCTATTGTAACGGCCAGAAATAATTAGAAACATAAGATATCTATTCAAAATGACAACCATGGGCTATCTAGTGTTGCCAACATCTTGTAAGAGATTCAGCCGATTGTCTTAATTTAATGATTTTGGAACTGTATTTAAAATAAACTGCTAAATATTTGAGGTTCGTGTTGGGCAATTCCAGAACTAAACGTGGGGGGGGGGCCCTTTTTTTCAAACCCCACCACCCATCAATAACAATTTTCGTTGACCCCCAGCAACCATCAATTTAAAATATTACCGAACCCCACCACCCATCATTTAGAAACAATAAAAAAAAAGCCAGCGCCACCACCCATCCATAAAAACAAAATATGTCAATCCCACCACCCATCAATAAAAATTACTGACCCACCATATAAACGAAGGAAAGTAATGCCCATACGTACTTAGAATAACAGCTGACATAACGCGCGGTAAACTGAAATGGCCTACGTGACATTTACGTTCAAACAAGATTTTCACGGTGTTTAATCGATCATATTTCCTCGCCACCATATGAAACCCGACTTGAGAAACACAAATTAAGTTATTGATTTCTGAATTTGTCAATTGTTTGCACGGTCGAAGAAATCAAACGAATGTGAAATTGCACGGTCGAAGAAATCAAACAAATGTGAAAACAATTTTGTTTTTACAAAATATTAGACTCGTCTAAGGAGACGATTCTTATGTGTTGCCAAAACATGTTTTATTAAGTCATCGGACAAATGTGAAAAGAAAACCTGAATATATTGGTATTTCTTTACAAAAACATATTTTGACAAAATATGAGAATCGTCTTACTTAGGAGACGATTCTCATGTGCTGCCAAATCTTGCTTTTATCAAGAAATCAAACAAACGTGAAACTGCACAAGCTAATGCGTCAATTCGATGACGTGAGCGACTACATAGCGTGGTTTTGGTATGTTCATTTCCGCCGAGTTCTAAAGGTCAGTCACACTTTGCACGTGAAAATGGATTACTGACTGATGATTGTAAACACCATCAGGTGCGCAGCTAGACCGAAAATGATATGTTGCAAATGTGCTAGTTGGCAATGGGTGGGTACGGCGGTATATTTTTTTATATTACAATCTAGCGTATTTGCAATCTCGATCTCGCCTTCCGCTTTTGGAAATACGATTTGCCCATGCATGTGTAGAGACAGCATGTGTGTTGGATTGCGTTCTACATGTACGTACACACATATTTATAAAAACATGCTAGTTCGAATTGCGTTCTACGTACGCACGTGCATGTAATGTATGCGGAAAACTCAATTCACCAGAAATTTAGTACAATAAATAGCATTAATAGGAACCTACCAATCTCTGTATTCTATGTCTCTGACGAGACGTATGGTAATTACCGATACCGCCATGAATTTTTTGCAGTTTTACACTGCGAACCCACAATTTCCCGCGCTTATTTTTTCGCTCGAGTGGACAAAAACACGCGGGACGTGAATTATGGTAATTAACGATACCACCATTAATGTTTTGCAGTTTTACACTGCGAACCCACAATTAAACTAGAAATGGACGCTTGTCGACAAGCGCATGTGTATCCCCCTCCCCAGATACACAAGTAGTTTGAAAAAAGGGTGTTCGAGTTATGCTCCGGAGACAAAATCAGTGACGGAAAAACAAAGGGAGATAACTAAAGAATTAGTGATGCAAGAGTTGTCATTCTTGCGGGACAAACCTTTAGGGTCGTGGTCTATGCATGTGTGAAGTTTCATGAAAATATTCCAAAGGGTGTTCGAGTTATGCTCCAGACACGAAATCAGTGCACAAAACAAAAAAGGGAGATAACTAAGAAATTAACGACGCAAGAGTTGTCATTCTTACGTGCGACACACCTTTGGGTCGTCTTCTATGCATGTGTGAAGTTTAATAAACTAGAAATGTGTTCATAGAACACGGATGTCCCACATATCGCTTTGATAATAATGAGGCCAAATTGCAAGTCAAAATTTTCTTTTACCTGAGCGTTAAAGTTTTTGAAGCACCAAGTATGTGACCTTGACCCTGGCTTGGCGGGGGCAGGACAAACGTGGATTTGGCACAGGGCGGTAGAGGACCATTAGAGCAATGCATATATGAAATATGAAGCTGATCCGTGAAAGAAAACAGAAATTATAAGATATTTACCTGAGCGTTAAAGTTTTTGAAGCACTAAGTATATGATGTTAACCCTGGGCTTGGCGGGGGCTGGACGAACGTGGATTTGGCACAGGGCGGTAGAGGACCATTAGAGCAACGCATATATGAAATATGAAGTTGATCCGTGAATGGAAAGAAAAATTATAAGATATTTACCTGAGCATTAAAGTTTTTGAAGCACCAAGTATGTGACCTTGACCCTGGGATTGGCGGGGGCAGGACGAACGTGGATTTGGCACAGGGCGGTAGAGACCATTAGAGCAATGCGTATATGAAATATGAAGATGATCCATGAAAGAAAACAGAAATTATAAGATATTTACCCGAGCGTTAAAGTTTTTGAAGCACTAAGTATGTGACCCTTGACCCTGGGCTTGGCGGGGGCAGGACGAACGTGGATTTGGCACAGGGCGGTAGCGACCATTAGAGCAACGCGTATATGAAATATGAAGTTGATCCGTGAATGGAAATAAAAATTATTAGATATTTACCTGAGCGTTAAAGTTTTTGAAGCACCAAGTATGTGACCTTGACCCTGGGATTGGTGGGGCAAGACGAACGTGGATTTGGCACAGGGCGGTAGAGGACCATTAGAGCAATGCGTATATGAAATATGAAGATGATCCATGATCCATGAAAGAAAACAGAAAGTATAAGATATTTACCCAAGCGTTAATGTTTTTGAAGCACTAAGTATGTGACCTTGACCCTGGGCTTGACGGGGGCAGAACGAACGTGGATTTGGCACAGGGCGGTGGTAGAGGACCATTAGAGCAATGCGTATATGCGTGTTCGAGTTATGCTCTGGATACAAAATCAGAGCACGAAACAACAAAGGGAGATAAGTAAACAAGAATTCCGCGGAATCAGATGCCTCGCCTTGTCCCGCCTTGACCTCGAGCCTGGGCCCGAAAGCAATTTTCACTGGCCTGAACATATACTGAGCAAAACTAGAAACGTCCCTCCATGTTTAAGGAAAGATTCATCAAAAACCAAAAGGGTTACTTTTAAAAATCAAAATGGAAAAACAAGTTCATTCATTTCTGTATCAAAGCCAATAAATTGCATTTGGATATCTTGTTAAATATTCGAGAGATATAGGGGTCAAAATCAAAAATCACAAAAACTCAGAAATGTGTTACTTAATGTTTAGAGATGGAATTTCAGTAAGTAATGTGGCAAA
Organism: Conchocele bisecta; assembly: GCA_029237695.1. NCBI lineage: Eukaryota > Metazoa > Mollusca > Bivalvia > Lucinida > Thyasiridae > Conchocele > Conchocele bisecta. The sequence continues at coordinate 29,338,500 of CM055265.1, read as the reverse complement.
TTCAGTAAATCTCGTTAGTACCGAGTGTGGCCACCATTTGCATGAATGCATGCAATGATCCTACGCCACATCGACGTGACGTAACGCAATACCAGTGCGTTGGGCAAATTCCTCCATTCCCGTTGTAACGCCCGTGTAAGATCGTGAACATTGTCAATCTGATGGTTAGCTCGTGCTTTGCGGCCCAGCTCATCCCATATGTGCTCAATGGGATTGAGATCCGGGGAGACCGCGGGCCATGGCATGACGTCGACGTTGTTTTGCTGTAAGTATTGAGTGGTGACCCTGGCTACGTTGAGGGCGGGCATTGTCGTGCATCAATGTCACACCAGGACCATGCTGACGGATAAATGGTAAGGCATGTGCATTTAGCACATCTGCAACATAACGTTGTGCATTGATGTTGCCCTGTTAACAAAACAAACCAAATCTGTCTTCCGGTTTCCCATGATCCCACCCCAGACCATTACGCCTCTCTCCCCCAAACCTGTTCTTCTCAACAATGCAACAATCGGTGAATCTTTCATTTTTACGCCTGTATACCCGTAATCTTCCGTCAGCATGACTAACTGTGAACCGAGATTCATCGGTTAACAAAACTCGGTTCCAGTCAGCCCTTCTCCAGTTCAGATGACGTCGCGCCCATAACAGTCTGGCAGCACGGGTGACTGTTGGGTCATTATCTGACCAGTGTTACGGGCGGCGTGCCCGGATTGGTTGGGCGTTACGACGTAACCGGTTGCGAATAGTCTGCCCTGAGACACCGTATCGCCTAGCAGTGACTGTGGCTGCCAATCGACGTTGACGTAAGTGCGTCAACGTAATGTAATGATCGGCTCTAGCCGTCGTTACACGAGGCCTACCATGTCGCTGCCGGTCGTGAACAGCCCCAGTCTGCTGGTACCGGGCTGCAAGACGATCAATCGTCTTCCGACAGCAACCAAACCGAGGCGCGACCGCCCTGGCGGCCATCCCACCCGCAAGCATCCCAATTGCCTGATTTCGCTCGTGAACAGTGAAAAATTAAAAAAGTTTTTTAATTTTCCGAATAGCCCCTATCGCATGAATGGTACGACATGAACTGAATCACCTTATCGATGACAAGTATAGCGTGCACGTACAAAAAGTGGAAATCAACGTTCCGGTCACTGGCCGCTATGTAAACCATGTGTATCGGCTAAACTCTACACGATCGTATTCTGAACATCGCCACGGTTTAAAATACATGTACTTTGAACATGTGGTACATACATAGACAGAGCTACACCGGCTATAAAACAGGGACGTTTCTAGTTTTGTTGAGTATATTATACAATTATTGACTAGTGAACCATAGAATATCAGATTATATTCTATGGCTCACTAGTCAATAATTGTTTTATTATATGATAATAGTCTGTATATAGCACTTACGACCTTATGCTACTAGACAAAAATTGAAAAAGAATTTGAAGAAAAAAAATGAAAAAAAAAATGGAAAAAAAGTTTAAAAATTAAAAATAATAATGCTTGCTACTGGAGCCCAGAATTTTTTTTAATAGTCCTATATTTATCTACATATATCTGCACAGGTCCACATAATGCCACAATATTTTCAACACAGTTTACGGAAATGTAATATAATCATTTACCTGTATAAATTACCTGTAAGTGGTCAGTGGTACATGCTAGCACATGCACAGGTGAATAGTCTGTATATAGCACTTACGACCTTATGCTACTGGACAAAAATTGAAAAATAATTTGAAAAAAAAAATGAAAAAAAAAAAATGGAATTTTTTTTTTAAAAATAATAATGCTTGCTACTGGAGCCCAGATTTTTTTTCCAGTCAAATTGAAAAATAATTTGAAAAAAAAAATGAAAAAAAAAAAGAAAAAAAAAAAATGAAAAAAAAAAAAAAAGTTTAAAAATAATAATGCTTGCTATTGGAGACCAGATTTTTTTTTAATAGTCCTATATTTATCTACATATATCTGCAGAGGTCCACATAATGCCACAATATTTTCAACACAGTACCCAATGTAGTGATTTACCTGTATAAATTACCTGGTCAGCAGTGGTCAAGCACTGGACATCTGCACATGCTAGCCCATGCTTAGCACATGGTTCTCCCAGTTTCTATTGTTCTCTACTAGGAGGTAAGGTGTACAGAGCACATGAGAAAAGGTATACAGAGCAGACGAGAAAACAGGTCTTCATGCATTATTGTCCAGTTTGTAGAGTGCGCAAAACAAAAAAGGGAGATAACTGAAAAATTAGCTACGCAAGAGTTGTCATTCTTGTGCGCGACACGACACACCTCCGGGTCGTGGTCTATTCATGTGTGAAGTTTCATGAAAATATTCCAAAGGGTGGTCGAGTTATGCTCCGGACAGGAAATCAGTGAGCAAAAACAAAAAAGGGAGATAACTCAAAAATTAGCTATGCAAGAGTTGTCATTCTTGTGCACGACACACCTTCGGTTCGTGGTCTAATTGAATGTGTTAAGTTTCATAAAAATATTCCAAAGGGTGGTCGAGTTATGGTCAATCAGTGCGCGAAACAAAAAAGGGAGATAACTAAAAAATTAGCTATGCAAGAGTTGTCATTCTTGTGCGCGACACACCTTCGGGTCGTGGTCTATGCATGTGTGAAGTTTCATGAAAATATTCGAAAGGGTGGTGGAGTTATGCTCTGGACACGAAATCAGTGCGAGAAACAAAAAAGGGAGATAACTCAAAAAATTAGCTATGCAAGAGTTGTCATTCTTGTGCGTGACACACTTCGGGTTCGTGGGTCTATGCATGTGTGAAGTTTCATGAAAATATTCCAAAGAAAGGGTGTTTGAGTTATGCTCCGGACAAGAAGTGTCTGCGGCGGACGCGGACGCGGCGCGCTGTCAAATCCATAGTATCCCCCGACGGAGTGTTTCACTCGATCCCATAATTAAATAATTGCCGGTTTTCACTGGGAGCCCATAATTAAATAATTACTGTTATTCACTCGCCCCCACCATGCATCAATTAGAATTTCCTGTGGACCCAACCACCCATACATTTTAATTTCATGCAGACCCCACCACCCATCAATAAATAATTTGCCGTCCACCCCCCCCCCCCCCCAATTTGGAATCACCCTTATTATTAGTGTACATGTATATTGAAATATCACTAATTGAATATTAATGGAAATGGTTTGTGAAAATTCAATGATGGCCGCAATATATACTCATTATATATTGTGTTATGAGTTACTGTAGGTTACAGTCTGTGCTGTGGTGTATGCTGGTTTCATTCTTCAACAGCTATAATATACAAAATGTATCCATTTTGTCAAATTGCCTAATATATTAATTTTCCTGGGATATTAGCGAACACACATCACTCCTCCGTATTACAAGACTTGATGAGCTGTACAAAGAACAAGTACATGATAGATGCCAAAAATGGACTGGAAACATACTACAGTGACGTTGAGGTTGTGTGGTATATCATCATTTGTGGTGTGTATCAGTGACTAACTTTGAGGTTGGGTGGTATATCATCATTTGTGGTGTGTATCGGTGACTAACTTTGAGGTTGGGTGGTATATCATCATTTGTGGTGTGCATCAGTGACTAACTTTGAGGTTGGGTGGTATATCATCATTTGTGGTGTGTATCGGTCACTAACCTTGAGGTTGGGTGGTATATTATCATTTGTGGTGTGCATCAGTGAATAACTTTGAGGTTGGGTGGTATATTATCATTTGTGGTGTGCATCAGTGACTAACTTTGAGGTTGGGTGGTATATCATCATTTGTGGTGTGTATCGGTGACTAAACTTGAGGTTGGGTGGTATATCATCATTTGTGGTGTGTATCGGTGATTAACCTTGAGGTTGGGTGGTATATTATCATTTGTGGTGTGCATCAGTGACTAACTTTGAGGTTGGGTGGTATATTATCATTGGTGGTGTGCATCAGTGACTAACTTTGAGGTTGGGTGGTATATTATCATTTGTGGTGTGTATCAGTGACTAACTTTCAAGTTGGGTGGTATATTATCATTTGTGGTGTGCATCAGTGACTAACTTTCAGGTTGGGTGGTATATTATCATTTGTGGTGTGTATCAGTGACTAACCTTGAGGTTGGGTGGTATATTATCATTTGTGGTGTGCATCAGTGACTAACTTTGAGGTTGTGTGGTATATTATCATTTGTGGTGTGCATCAGTGACTAACTTTGAGGTTGGGTGGTATATTATCATTTGTGGTGTGCATCAGTGACTAACTTTCAGGTTGGGTGGTATATTATCATTTGTGGTGTGTATCAGTGACTAACCTTGAGGTTTGGGTGGTATATTATCATTTGTGGTGTGCATCAGTGACTAACTTTCAGGTAGGGTGGATGGTATATTATCATTTGTGGTGTGTATCAGTGACTAACTTTGGGGTTGGGTGGTATATTATCATTTCTGGTGTGTATTGGTGACTAACCTTGAGGTTGGGTGGGATTGGGTGGTATATTATCATTTGTGGTGTGTATCGGTGACTAACCTTGAGATTGGATGGTATATTATCATTCGTGGTGTGTATCAGTGTCTGGTCCAAGTCGACAAGAAGCACCAATTTCCTCGTTTTAAGGAGTCTCTCTTCGTCCGCTTTCCCAAGCTCGTGTGCAAGCTGAAAAGAAAACATACATGTACACTACTGATGTGTCATCTATTGTTTATTTTCTATTTTCCTTATCAAAAACATGCTTTGACAGCACTTTAGAATCATTTCCATTGGAAATGATTCTTAAGTCAATCAAATCAGGTTTTATTGAAAAATAAGTCAAAATATATAACAACAGCAGACAACAATTTTCTTTTCCAACATGTCTATGGTTAATGATGCCAACATCCAATATCAGTTAATCATTGACTGATGTTGGCATCGTTAACCATAGAATGTGTTTGTTTTGCATACGACCCATGTCTGACTGCCCAAGGTTAAGGTCACTGAGGACTTGTGTTCACCTTGTTTGTAGGGCAAAAATGTTACAGTTTTTTGTTTATTCAATAACGTATGAACCGATTCACCGATTTTGCTAATATTTGGCCACAATGTTTGTCTATGGATGGTGCCTTCTTTTACATACGACCCACCTCCAACCTCCCAATCACTGAGGACTTAATTTTTAATTTTATTTTTGTTTTTATTTATTATCAAGGCTGCCAGCGAGAGGATTAGCTTGGTTTAACGATGCCAGTTGTTATTCCTTGCAACATCGTTATTGAACTGTTCAATCACAATTGAAAGTTGCTATAATCCATTGTAATTCAATAATCTTTTAGTATTACACCATGTAAATTATTTGATTTTGAAGGAGTTACAAATTTTTACAATTTTGCCGAAAATCACGCTTACTTTTCACAAAATCAGAAGACCCAGGCCCCTTCACGATTTCTGGGGAAAAGGCACTGCAATGATCAAACTACAGTCTGAGCATGTAATGTAACTAGACTCCTATGGTCGAACTCAAGCAGCTGTTTATTTGAGCCACTGCAACCACATGTAATACAGATTTTCAAAAGTTGGAGTACAAAAAATGGACAACAATTTGAAAATGTTCATTAATATTCAAATTGATGCATACAAATTCTGTAATAAATCAGAAAGTCTGTGATAAATTCAGTAATCCATTTGCAAATATAAAATACACATTGTCTTTGAATGAAATCTGGTGGTACATTGTGTATAATACTTTTAGACACAAAGCTTATCTGGAGTTCTGAAGTTCCATTGTAATTCAGGCATGTGAACAATACATAATACGGCTGCATGCTCTGCAATCGTGAACAGACACTATCACTAGTGTAAACATGATACGTGACTATGATACACATCAAAGCAAGGGCATTGTTATCATTACACTCATCCCCTCGCTGGCATGGCAGCCTTCACAATAAACCAGAAACCCTTTTCACTAAACTTCGTACGACTAAAATGTTCGTAAGTGCAAAATTATGATAGTCTGTAAATTTCACATTAACAATGTTTTCGTGTAAACAATTATTGGATTTACATTTATTGAGCATAGGCTGCATATGCAGCCTATGTTCAATAAATGTAAACCCATCAATTGACATTTCCAGACGATCCTAAATTTGCACTTACGAACATTTTAGTCTTACGAAGTTTAGTGAAACGGGCCCCAGATGACCGCGGCCCGCATGTCGAGCCCGCCGAGGCTTTTGATGGTCTCAGAGTGTATTTATTTGAAGTTTGAATTAAGGGTTCAGGAGATATAAGGTATGTAAAAGCTTTAATACAAATTAAAGTCATTTGACCTTGATCTTGGGCATGTGGTCCGCATGGATGGGCTATAGAATGAAAATATGGATGATAATAAAGAATTATTTGAAGTTTGAAGTAAACCGGATTAAGTGTTGTGGAGATACATGTATAAGGTATGTAAAAACTTTAACACAAATTTCAAAGTCATTTGACCTTGACCTTGGGGACTACATGGGCAGGCTGTAGAATGAAAATATGGATGCTGAATAAGAAGTATTGGATGTTGGAAGTAAATCGGAGTAAGTGTTGTTGAGATATAAGGTATGTAACACAAATTACAAAAGTGTTTTTTAGATCGGCGAACGATCACAATTGGACGAACTTTGTATGGTTGGAGTCTCTAATGTATATGATCATGGTGCACGACTTTAGTTTGAGCTGGCGATCAGCTATCGGCCAAATAGGACCGATAATCCAGCCGGACGGCCTCCGATTCTGTGTGAGATTCTTTCGTACACGCAACTTTTGCTTTGGATGGGGTAATCAAAACGCGAATAACTCAATAAATACTTGAAACAGCGATTTGAAGTGAGTATATTCACACACCTAATACCTTTATCGATTGCCAGAGACATATTTCATACATTTAATCGATGTTTATTGTGTTTGTGCGAGTCGGAAAAAAGAGGGCTCTTTCTATAATAGCGCTATTTATACTCACCTTGATATAGCGTATAGTACTGTACGAGACCAAGTGGGTGGGGTAATGGGATTTTTTTTAATAGGCACTTTTTTGGTGTCATAGGTCCGAGTCTTCCACCTGTGGGCACAGCATGTTAGTAGAGCCTTACAGGAATGCATGTGTGAAATATTAATCATTTTAGATGAAGGAAATAGAAGTTATAACAATATTTCTCTGATGTTAAGGTTAGTGACGGACGGACGGACCACCGGACTCCAGTATACCCCCCCCCCCACAATTTGTTGCTGTGGGTATAATGAGTGGTAACAACATACACCTTCATGGAGAAATAAACAAAATACGATGTAATGAGATTTTTTTACAAAAATTATCATATCCTTAGACTGAAATTGGTGAAAATTAGACACAGTATGTCAAAATTACCAGTTACTGTGTTAATCAGATCTGAGTTGCTCTACTGGGAATGGCCATAGATGACACTTTAACCCTTACTACGCTAAATTTTGTCGTCTGCATGAAAAATGTTTTCAATAGTTCTCGATAAAAACACTGGAGACAATTCTCATGTGCTGCCAAAACAGGTTTTTTGTTAAGAATTAAGACAAAATTGAAAAACAGCAGACGACAATTTTCGTCTGCCCGCGTAGTGAGGGGTTAACCCTGCTACAAATGGACACGAGGATTTGAAATGTTATGTCTCTCAAACTAACCTTTTCGCTGACGATGAGTTCGGGAATGTTGTGCACCATGGCCACGGAGGCACTGACCTCCCCCTTCCGGTCTCCAGCTGACGAGTTCTCTCTGATAATACAAGATCAGTACAGGTCAGGGCTTCTAAAATTTCACAATGCCAATCGGTCCAGAGTCCAGACGTAACACTGTCGGCCATTGTCGGAGCAGAACGCAGAACCCCCCCACCCCCCCATTAAAAACTTTAACTGAAATTTCGAAGTTCAAACAAAGTACTAGAAATAATGGGATAAATGTTGTATTTGGATAAATAAATCGTGTTTATAAACAACAAAATTGTGTATGCACCGGGTCACGTGGTGTGCCTAAATAGCGCAAAGACGGAAAAAATGCGAAACGACAGAGACGAATCGTGATGCCGATTGATTGCAGGTAAATTTTCGGTAGACTAAAATAAACTAAAATTTTACAAGTCTGTGTCTTGTTTCGTTTGTTATTTATTCCTCTCTGCTGGGTTGCCAAGCCGGTAAGTTGTCTTTGTGAATAACGACAAAATACTTTGTTGTGCCATTTCAATAATAACCGAATGACGGACAACATAGAAAACAAATGTGTTATATACCCACTCGTAATTCATTGCTAATTATGCTATTGTCTCTGTTCACACCGACTTCAAAATTAATTGTCGGCCTGTACAATTGAATTAACATTCGGTGTTTCTTTAACCCTCAGATCGAGTTCAAAGTACATCGGCGGTGTGATTTAACACTTCAATTGATCCCTAATCCCTGATTCCCTAATGAGTCACGCTTTTAACACGACAGACGTACCTTGTCGTTTATCAAAATGTTTGCGAATTGTAGATCACGTGAGCCGGCTCATCAGGATCTGCGGCATTCCTACGTACATGTACATTTTATATACACAACAAGAAATGCGTCTGTCAAACGCGGATGCCACCTGCAGCATATTTGAGAAACTGTGACAAAGTGGTTAACCGAAAAGTGTGACGGACGGACAGACGGACCAAACACTATATGCCACCCGTTTCTTCGAAACCCGGTGGCATAAAAATGACCCCTAATACAGCGTAATGTAACAGTGCCTAACTTAATATGGAATAGCCCGGGCCGATAGTCCGTGTCAGTTACTTGGGGTTAAATATTACGAACACAGATAAACACAGTGCATGGTTTCTTTATTATGCCACCGGGTTTCGAAGAAACGGGTGGCATATAGTGTTTGGACCGTCCGTCTGTCTGTCCGTCACACTTTTCGGTTAACCACTTTGTCACAGTTTCTCAAATATGCTGCAGGTGGCATCCGCGTTCGACAGACATATTTTTTGTTTTATTTTAACATCATCAGAAATAGCGAGTCTAGGAACTCTCGTATCTTTACGCTGAAGCCAGTCTATTTAAGTCACTAATCTGCTATACACCTGTCCCACGCGTGTGTTAAGAAAAATTGATACTAGGAGAAACTGAATACACAGCGAGCTGCACACTGGTTTAACACGGATATGGCCCGCGGATATGTGTCAATTAAATGGACATTACTTGGTGGTCAAAACCGGTAAATAGGTTTACAGCGAAATAGCAGCCAACTGGCAATTTTTCTCGGACCGATTTTTAAGACTAGTTTTCAAATCTCAATCGATCGGAGAGTTCAAAAATCGGTCCAGAAACGGAAAATTTTAGAAGCCCTGGTACAGGTGGATGTATACGGAGCATATGCAGCCTATGCTCATTAAATGTAAATCCAATAATTGTTTACAATAAAACATTGTTAATGTGAAATTTGATATAAGTTTGCACTTACAAACATCTTACAAAGTTTAGTGAAACGGCCGCCCGATGTAGAAAGCTTACATTCTTAAATCTGCTCCACAGTCGGCACACATGTCCTTCATCACAGTGGGGTGGCTGCATCCTTCAACACAGACCAGCTTCTCTCTGCAGCGAGATTATGTACATGTGCAGAGCTCCAGATAAGGTGCGTATTGGCGTATTTTACGCACTTATATTAGCAGAATACGCAATGATTATCAAAAGTGGGAGTACAAAATACGCAATGTGAAAATACGCATCGATTTATAAATTGAGTAGTGAAAATACTGTAATCAAGTTGAATATTTACTTAGTTGAGCTGCAAAAAGCAAATTATACGAACAGACGAAAATGCAGCACACACTTCGGCATACGGGAGATTAATTAGACTAGCACCCAAATGAAATGCCAGCAAAAACCTGTAGAAGGATCAAAGACTTTCTTAAAGAGAAGACAACGTGTTGTATATAAATCAGCAAAATAAGAGTGGCTCGATGTTATTTCTGGAGTCCCACAGGGCAGAGTACTTGCTCCTGTTCTCTTCTTGATATTTATAAATGATCGTCCGGACGTTGTCACTCAGTTTGTGAATATATTTGCTGACGACACAAAAATGTTCACCTCTGTTGAAAGTATACAAAAATGTGAACTATTACAACACGATTTGGATAATCTCAGCGACTGGTCAGAGACGTGGAAACTTAAGTTTAACGCTTCAAAGTGTAAATCGATGCATTTCGGTTACAACAATAACTGTCATACGTATCATGTGTGATAATAATGGACAATCCGATATTTCATCCGTAACTGAGGAGAAGGATCTCGGTGTGACATTTCAACCAAACCTGAAGTTTGACAAGCATATTGACAATAGTGTACTCAAAGCAAATAGAGTTCTTGGTGTAATTAGGAATAGTTTTGAATATCTGGAAAAAGATACATTCCTTACATTATACAAATCCTTAATCCGACCACGACTTGAAAATGGAACATCTGTTTGGAATCCACACTTATAGAAAGAAAGACATAAGACGGATTGAAAGAGTACAACGTCGAGCAACCAAAATAGTCCCTGAATTTTATAACAGAACATTATACTGAACGCATGATCCAACTTGGGCTTCCTACATTAGAGTACAGATGGGCGAGATACAATATGCGTCAAGTGTACAAATTTATGCATAATATTGATGATACTGCTGGGAATATTTTTTCATTGAATGAGTCTATCACTCGCGGTCATAACTTCAAGATATACAGACGCCAGTGTCGACTAAAGATTAGAGAGAATTAATTTGCATTCAGAGTAACTGATACATGGAATCGGCTTCCTGCTCGAGTTGTAAATGCGGAGACGATCAACAGTTTCAAATCCCTGCTGAACGAGACGAGCTGGAACCGTCACAAGTTTGTACCAACATAATGAGATATCATGCGCAGTCCTATAAACATTATTAATAAGTACAAATACGGGGGTCTAAGAAGTTATAAACTTATAAGGACCTGATCATCAAAGATATATCAAAAGTAAGGTAAGCCTACCCAGGCTGGAGTTCCTGTCCTTCTTCAATGAAAACTTCCGATATTAGTCCAACGGTGTCAGACTTCCATTTCTGGTTCTGTTTGCCCTTTGTTGTGTATATGCAAAATATAGTGCCTTTAGACACTTTCTGCCTTCTTCTAACTTTAACTTTCGTGATTTTTATCGAATAAGGACCAGAAACTCGAATGATTTCCGCGGCAGTTTCCATTATTGTTGTTGTTGTTGTTAGTGGGACACGTGGTATTAAAACCGCAAACATGTTCATAAATATCGCAAAGAAAGATAATGGATTTTTATGCCACCGGGTTTCGAAGAAACGGGTGGCATATAGTGTTTGGACCGTCCGTCTGTCCATCCGTCTGTCCGTCCGTCCGTCCGTCCGTCACACTTTTCGGTTAACCACTTTGTCACAGTTTCTCAAATATGCTGCAGGTGGCATCCGCGTTCGACAGACGCATTTCTTTTTTTTTTGTCTTTACGGTATTCTTTTTTTTTTTGTCTTTACGGTATTCTGGTATGTATGCATACCCTCAGTAACAGTTAGAACCACATTTTATTCCCCCTCTGTACCCTCTTAGCCTTTGTACATACTCCTATGATAAGTCCAGCCGTGTCTTTGTTAGTGCTGTAGGGGTTCCTCCCGGCTGTGGAACATTATTCTCACTTAGGGCGAAGCAAATGGCTCTTTATTTCTTTCTCTCTTTATTTTACTTTCTTCGAGTGGCTTTTGGGGTTATGCTTTAGAAACATGGAGTCCAAAAATTATTAATACAAGGAACCGGCGTGAGTATAGCCATGGAGAGATCTCGAATAGTTCTGCAGAACAGGTGCATTTTTTTGTGATAATGTGATTAACCTTGCATTTTGTTAGGGTAGAAATACATTTCCATGCAGTCAGATTCCCATCTCCAGAGATCGCCCTGAACTCGGTCGAAGGATAAATGTATGTATGGTCCCTGCCTTAAGTGTGTTATATAAGCAGTTTGACAGTGCATTGCTAAGCACAAAAATGTGTTATCTGCAAAAAGTCTGCAATTATATTGTTTAAATTCTGACCATAATTGTACATACTATATAATGTACACAAGAAAGGCCCGTAGCCAGACCTGTTTGAAGGGGGGTCGTTTCGAAGGCTAAATAGGTCTGAAGTATCTACCTGTTTGAAGGTGGGGGGGGGGGTCGTTTCGGAGGCTCAATGGGTCTGAAGTATCTATGGGGGTCTAAAAAAGTGGACCTCAAGGCTAAAAGTGAACATCGAGGCTGGGCGGGGGGGGGGGGGGGAGGGGGGGGGGGGGGGGGGGGGGGGTCGGGAGGGGGGGGGTCGTCCGACCGCTCCGACCCCCCCAGTTAGGTTGAAGGTTTTGACTGATCTGTTTCTGATCCTCTATTTCAGTTTTATTTTCTTTTCACAGAAATTAAGTGATATTAATTGGGAGTTTGGTGAGTGAAAAACAGGTTGATACTTGTCATTAAGCAAGGTGGTTTTTAAGACTGAATAGGTAATATGTGATTGTGACTGGAGAAATGGGGCTTATGGGTTTTGCGTCCAGTGTAGATCCATATCAGCATGTGCACCCTCACAGTCTTATCAGGATCTGCACTGTTCGCCATTCCATCAATGAAACACCCGTCATTCTTGTACTATATGATAATGAGCTACACTGGTCAGAAATCCCATAAGCCCAATTTATCCAGTCACGGCCAAAAATATAGATACTATATTTCTTTCTAGGGATATGAGTCCAATAACATCCGGATTTTGGTTAGAAATACATAACGTATTGAACAGATACTATGAGGCGTTTGTTTCATTGACTCTGACAATTCTGAAACTGGCACAACTGAACAGGTACACTACTACGTACGGAGCCCTGCAGGGGAGATGGATTTTTTTTAATTAACCCTTTCACCCCTAAGTAACTGGAATGGACTGTGATATGCTAATTTACCGACCAATCCAAACTTGCGAAATTACTTGCAAAAAGTGCAGATCCTGATGATCTGCAGATCCTGATGAGACGGCTCGTTACGAGCCGGCTCATCTGGATCTGCACTGTTTGCATAAACCGCTATAGCGGGCTTTCGGGTTCAAAGGGTTAAAATGTTCCAACGAAATAACACGGGAACGAATTGTTAATTCGTGGGAACGAATTGTTAATCCGTGGGAAAGAATTGTTAAATTGAGGGAACGAATTGTTGTTTCGTGAGAACGAATTAATAAAACAAAAAAAAAGTATACGTCCCCTGCGGGGCTCCGTACAATACAGCTACACTTGCAATGTATTATTTTCTGGTATTCGATTATTATGAATTACTTCTAGTCTCGGATCTTATGTTATGTCGCCTATCAACTACCAGCTACTATAGATAGATGTCAGAAAAATCTGCGAAACAAAACATAGCATTTTGGTGAACTATTGTAAGTATAGAATAGTATGTTCGAGAATAGCATGGGGGGGGGGGGGGGGGGTGGGGGGGGGGTGGTGGTGGAGCTCTAACACATGCGCATGTCCATTGGATTATCTGTTAGCATAGTCTGTAACTAAATTGTGATGGCACTTGGTTTCTGTAGTCCATTGTATATATACATTGTAAATACATGTACATGTATATTCATTGCAGGTGTAGTTTTATTACACTTGTTCATTTGTGTCATGTGAACAGTACTATTATAGGACATATATATTTCAAAACATAATTCAAATCATAGCATGTTTATAACAAGTGATTAAAATAATTCTAAAAAAAAATATAAACGAAAAAACGCTGAACGTTGAATGTGTTTATCCACCAAAACTTTATACACTGGTACACCTCTTGGGAGAGTACTTGCGTGTGGTAAGTCTACTTCCTGTGGGGTTATGGGCGCCGGCTGACAAACCGCAAAGCGTACATTATTTGCAACCAGTATATATATATTGAGAATCATTCACAATCGAACATTCAAAGCCTGTTCTCTAGTGGCACTTTGAATACATCAACGAATATATGGCGACAGTGTAAACTCGAATCCAACAGACCGCCATCCTGGAGAATTCGGAGCAATGCTGGTCTCAAACGCTAGCTACAATATATGGCTCAACAATTGTACACACACACATCGGTAATGTAATTGTAATAACATAACTCGCGACGCTCTTGTGTGCCACAATTGGAAAAACAAAACAAATCTGCTACGGGTGACACGATGACTTGTATAGACAAATATTGAATACCAACTCAGCTGATGATCAGTAATAATAATCTACAATAGTTCATGATCCCCTGCATTGATTGGCAGCCGTTATCGTGTTAATTGCTAACAATTAAAATGTGAACTATTTAACATGGGAGAGCCGGGATGGTCCTGTCTGCGGTTTGGGTTGCATATTTAGGGCACATCGCCGGACTAATCACAGCATGGGTATCGTTCATTCAGTGCAATACAAAGTGCTGAATTTTTATCTAGTGCAACCTCTCTAAATCTGATATCTAGAAAACCGCAATATGTTTTTTTTCATGGGATTCCCTGTATATTATCTAATGATAATGTCTGTTAAGATATGCCATATGGCATTTGGGGCGAGGGGCATCTTGGGAACAAAATAACAAAAATAACCACACATTGTGACCGAATAAAATATATGTATTATCAAAATCTGACAAGGGGTTAAACTTTTATTCCCAAAACAAAAGATCTAAGCCTAGATGCAAAACATGACATTTCTGTGAATGTGACATTGAACAATGGGATGTGCGACATATGGGCAGACACATCGTTGTCAATGAAATTGTGTCAAATATCGAGTTCATTGAAAACAGATTACTCTATATGATACTTTAACAAGGGAGAAAACGCAACGTGAGGAAGAGTTGAAACCCGAAAATAAATGGATATTTACACCGAAACCAGACTAGATATCTGGCCAATGATCCAACTAAGAATATACGAAGTAATGCTATCTTCTTGTATGCAAAATCGCCATTGGCATTTCTAACAAGTTACACCGCCATAGGGAAAACGCCATTTTGACAAAATGGTAATTTTATATCATACTGATCGCACTGAATGTTAGCATACGGATGTTTGTGATTCACATTGCATGCATTTCGTACCGATTATGTCAAACTTTAAAGGAACGTCTTAATTGGCTAATCAAGGTATTATGTCCGATACCGTGTATCCGTTATTTTACACGCGTGTTCCAGTATATATAATAAGATATCTAGATATCTGACAGTAGGTAATATAAATGGTAACTGGCATGTCTAACAAAACCAGACTTGTTTCATTGCTGACTGCATGTAACATTAACATTCTGTGCCGACATACAGCATCAGTAGAAGTAAATGTAGCTGGGAAAATTGAGTTTATCGTAATTGAGACGCGCCATGTGATTTTGTACCTTCGGACATTTGCGTAATTTCATTAAATACGTTTACAAAATTTACAACATGTTTTATAAATAAAGTCAAAAGTTGACAACATTTTCAGAGTACATGCGGAATATAACCTGTGTCAACTGTTGACGCCATTTACGGAAATATTGTAAATTTTGCAAACGTATTTCATGAAATTACGCAGATGTCCGAAGGTACAAAATCACATAGCATGTCTCAAATCTGTGACAAACCAATTGAATACATTGTATTTGTTTTCTTTGAAGCGTGCCATGTGGTTCACTGACTGAATGTCGTACAGTGCAGATCCTGATTTACACTGTATGTGAAAGTCATCAAACATATGTTTCCCGTCACAGTCACATATTATTTCATATTATTTGAGAGAGAACCAAATTGCTATAATTGTTGTTTTTGCTGAATAGAAGACGAATAATAATCAAACTGCGTGGACGCACATGCTGGTTAGGGTTTAAAATTGTCGCAAATGTAATAACGCTGATGTTATGAACTTGTGTCCCAAATTAGTTTGTTCCGGGCTGTGGCTGGAGAAATGGGACCTGTAGGTTTTTTCACCAGTACATACAATACACCAGTCATCAGTACATACCCAGATTAGGCCGCACAATCTGATCAGGGTCAGCATTGTTTGCCATTCAGCGAACACAGTGGGAGTCGGAAAATATACAGAAAGTCCGATTTGGTACAAATTCGTCCATCTGGGACCATTGCTGGGAAATAGATACAGAAAGTCCGATTTGGCAGGACTTTTTCCCCCATACCAAACAGGACTTTATGTATCTTTTACCATACCAAATAAGACTTTCTGTATATTTACCGATGACTTTCTGTATCTTTACCGATGCCAAATCGGACTTTATCTATCTTTTTACTCATACAAAATAGGATTTTCTCTATCTTTTCCCATGCCAAATCGGACTTCTTATATCTTTTTACCATATCAAATAGGATTTCTGTATCTTTATCCATGCCAAATCGGGCTTTCTCTATCTTTTTCCCATACCAAATAGGATTTCTGTATCTTTACCCATGCTCTTTATCCATGCCAAACCGGGCTTTCTCTATCTTTTTTCCATACCAAATAGGATTTCTGTATCTTTACCCATGCCAAATCGGACTTTCTGTATCCTTTCCCATGCCAAATATGACTTTCTGTATCTTTAGCAATGCGAAATCTGACTTTCACTATCTACTCCCATGCCAAATCGGACTTTCTATATCTTTTTCCCATACCACATATGACTTTCTGTATCTTTTCTCATACCAAATATGACTTTCCGTATATTTTCCCATACCAAATAGGACTTTCCATATATTTTCCCATACGAAATAGGACTTTCTGTATCTTTTTCCCATAGAAAATAAAATTTTCCGTATCTTTTCCCATACCAAATTGGACTTTCCGTATTTTTTCCCATACCAAATAGGATTTCTGTATCTTTTCCCATACCAAATGAGATTTTCCATGTCTTTTCCCATACCAAATAGGATTTCTGTATATTTTCCCATACCAAATACGACTTTCGGTATCTTTTGCCATACCAACTAGAAAATGTGGTCTGTCGACGCACTTAGGGCCCCTTAGGTGATTTGAGAAACTCGGACGATCCGCTTTCGGACAGGCAGACAGGCAGGCAGGCAGGGGCAGACATACAGACAGGCAGGCAGGCGGAATCGAGCCGAATCTCGACGGGGCCCTAAATATGACTTTCCGTATCATTTCCCATACCAAATAGGACTTCCCCTACCAATTGGGACATTCTGTATATTTTTCCCATCACATCTTCATATCACATATGATCGTTGGCAGTTGGGAACAATAGTGCACGTGTAACCATGGAGCAATGTAAAGTGACCCATCGTCATACGAAGAAAGTAAACCTGTTACAGGAAGAAATGAGAACACGTTAATGCACAACTTATATTCGTCAACATTTGTCAAAATGGACTTCAGTCTCGTTTCACAGTCATCTTTTTGGCTACGTTGGCAGGGGCGTCGGAACAGTTCCGGCAGGTCCGGCGACTGCCGGATCAATAATTTTGACATATCTGTAATTCATACATGAAAATAAAAAGGAATATAAATATTTTCCAGCAATTTTCTCATTTCTTATCAAAAGTGTATGTTGTTACCACTCAATTGAACCGTCTCGGCGAGACAGTTCAGCTGAGTGGTAACAACATACACTTTGGGTGGGTAGCGGGGGCACCCAGTAGATTCGCCGGACCAATCGTATGATGCTTTCGGCGCCCCTGGTTGGTTCACAGTAGTCCTAATATGAGACGTGATACGTTGCACTGAGTAATATTGTCTAATGAATGAATCATTAAATGTGACCAGACATGGAAAAGTATACAATATCTTAATAATAGTTTAAACATGTTGGTCCAATATACCATGTCCCTGTGACTCCTGATCAATTATCGCATTTTAATACCATGAACCATCCGTGAATGTTTCATAGACTAAATGGCCAACTTTGTGGAATGCACTGAGGCTGACCTACGACAAAGTTGTTCGCTTTTGCAAGAATACCCTTTTTAAATATGCAATCGTCGGTGGCATTTATTTAACAACAAACGATTCGTATGGTTAACTGTCTAATAAAACATATTTATTTGTCTGTTTTCACCTGTATTTCACCTGTGAGTCAAGTACCGGGACAGCAGAAGCTGAGTAATACCTGATTACCGTGGTTGTTTTGCATACATAATTAGCCATCATCATCAGACATTAATTATACACCTGTAGCCTCTTTCACCAAAATTTAAAAGTATACGTTTCTTGCTAAGTACACTTTGAGTCAGAAATTTACAATTTAAAGGTACATGCCCACTCAGTAAGCACAACATGTTCATATCAGAGACATCATCTGAGACATTTTCTGGCAACATAAACATTCATTCACCATTACCCCACGTATTGATTGGTATTATTATACATTTTATATCAGACGTAACTTTCCACACTGATATCAGGGGCGATAACCGTGTTTCCTTAAAATGTTAACGGACATTACTATTTATACTCTGTATTTATTTTTTGATGTGCAATTATCATACTTTATAAACTGTCGAAAATATTATTTGTTCAGGTGACGCATTTAATTAGTATAAATAATTAAAAATACCATGCCTCATTTGCATATGAAAATAGCCTGCTACCAACGTGCGTCACTATCAGTAAACTAAATATTACTAAATGGTTATATCTGTATAGCGGCCCTCGTAATTTTTAGAACTGGTGGAATAGTGACACAATTATACACTTATTTAATTCATATAAAGAACAGTTTGTTCCTACTGAGTGGGCATGTACATTTAAGAATAAATTTAATAATTTGTATTGTACTCAATTTATTATATTATCAAAGCCATTTTTGCTGTGATTATGTACTAAATTCAGTATAATATATGTAGTCGTTAGTTCTATATGAAATAATGCATTTCTGGAAAAATAAATTATTACTCTCTCAAAGTATGCTTTGCTAGATAAGTATACTTTGCACTGTTGGTGAAATAGGCTACAGGCCATGCCATTCCATAGCCCTGTACATATGTTGGTATCAGACTCAATCTGGCAGACTGTACTTTACGACGATGGGGTAAATATGCAAGTACACCCCCGATAAGGCCGATATCACCATCCTCATTGTTAGACAGTCTAAATTGATTACATAAAAGTACAATGTAGTACTAACCTGATCAATCACACACAAAACTACTGTATAAGTACTTTTTCATCAATAATAACATAATTTGTGGACCGATTTTCAAAATTCAGCTTTTGTTTTCGTAGTTACATTATTTCCAATCTATCTCACCAGGTTTCGTAGTCAATTTCCAAATTATTTCGTTTTTTACCCACCTCGTCACTCTGGAGCCCTCATTTTGCAAGGAAAATATTTTTTTCGCAATAAAATCAATATTTGTTGGAATTTCATCAAATACTTTTTGTTGGGAGGGCAACTTTTTTTATTATTAATGAAAAAGTACTTGAAATGTTTCGCTTATACAATAAATACAATATATCACGTGCGTAATTTGCAATCAGTAAACTAGATTAATAAACATAATTATATCATCACTAATGTATACTGCCCTCCCAAGTCAAACTGCAGTATCTGTTAAACTGCAGTATCTGCACTATGATGCTATGCTGACCCTGTGCAATCATCCCAAGTCAAACTGAAGTATCTGTTAAACTGCAGTATATGCACTATGATGCTATGCGATGCGATGCGATGCGATGCCCTGGGGATGATTGCACAGGGTCAGCATAGCATCATAGTGCAGATACTGCAGTTTAACAGATACTGCAGTTTGACTTGGGAGGGCAGTATAGTTTACAACGATTAGAGAAAAATATCTTCTGGAATCGGCGAAACTCGTGCGGAATTGGTCTCTTATGGTACAGTGGAACCTCTCTAAACTGGACACCATGTGAGGTCCGTCCGGTTTAGAGGGTTTGCACTGTTATAAACACTCAATGACCATTTTTTTGTCATTTTCAGCTATGAACAGACAGGACAATGAAATAATTACATTGAAACACATCTAAATTAAACACAATTTAATGGGGTCCCCAGGGTGTCCGGTTTAGACGGGTTCCACTGTATCTTCAAAGTAAACTGTATCATTTGCAACAACTTCTCAGGCACCAATATTTGCTGCAGCCAGTCAGAGACATATGTGGCTCACAGGTTGAAGTAACGGACCGAGGTCTATAAATACATTAAATATGCATAAAAGCATCAATAAATGAAGAACAAAAAAAGCTAAATATTTTTTTACCAAAAATTTGTTTATTTTTTTTTTCTTCATTTATTGATGATTTTAGTCAAATACGTAAAAGTTACATTTTCTTCACAACATACATGAATTGATTTTTAATTGTCTTAGAGTTACATTTACTATTATTAAATAAGTTTATATTGGAAATAATATGGCGTCCAAGATGGCCGCCAAAACTTGAAAACGTTGTCCAATATGCATAACGGAAGGCCGCAGCCCACATGTTGCGCCCACCTAGGATGTTGCTGGTCCGATGTTGTATTGATAGCCCCGATGTGTATTGATCGTATCATGGTGTATATATGTGGCTAGATAGACATGCATATGGTACCTAAAACGTTTAATTCAAAATTCGTAAAACCGTTAACACAATGTAATTTGACAATGACCTTGTGTAGGAAGGCCAAATAGATCTACATAATGAAAGTATGGATGGTCACAAAATAAAACGTTTGATGTTTCAAGTTGAAGCGACTTAGCATTGCATATCTATGTATAATGTATTTAAAACACAATATCTTTTTGTGAAAAACGTTATAACGCATGACTGATTATGATTGGAGAGATAAACAATTGCTTTAGCATCTGTCTTAGTTCTGGAATTAATTCACATTAACTATACATATATTATAATATATAGCACATATTACTAATCAAAGGTTAGGTAGCATGACCTTCTCAGGTGGGTACCAGGGATATACATTGTTTACAATGGTGCAAGTTATATAGTATGTGTAATGCATATGGATTGCAGGGCAATGCATACCTTATATAAGGACAGACATTTAGAATCATACAAGACTTAACTTTCATTTATATGCAAGTATGTGACACACTGTCCAGGTCTCATTCCCTTGAAGTTTGATGCTGACAAACGACGTTTAAAGTCTCTTGGGAACATGTTTACACTAACTGACAAGCTATGCGCGTTTGGCTGGAAGTATGAGACGGGTTAGCGGTGCGGATCATCCTTACCAGGATCGTTGAATCCGGTTATCCAAATTGTACGTGTAGTAAGTTTATTGTACTCTGATTACGTTTATAGTCTGGGACTAAGCGACTCCTGTACATTGAGCACCTCGCACCATATGGGATTTACGCCGGTTTATCGGTGCCTAAAATGAACATAGCTGTTCAATACCAGAACGGGTTGAAACATGTCTCATCTGATACATGTAATACGGCATAGTATATTGCAAACAAAACAACAACAGCAGTACGACTCGAATCGATACAATCATCGCTCTAGACAAGGGATACACATATCAGTCATTTTATTTTATTTCCAATTATTATATTTCTCGGTACCATCATTTTCGGGTTAAACTACCGATATAGATCAAAGGTACTTATGATCAATTATTTAAATGTGGTGTTTCGTGACGATAATGGCATTGGTGATTTGTTTAAAAGTTACTGATAGTTTTGCTAATTTAGCAGAGAATTCCAATTAGTTATGCAGTTACAAGCATAATTGTGCTTGATAGTGTTGCAATGAAGTACATACATAACAATAAAGTGTTGTTTTATTCATTTCCCAGTGCTGATTTGCCCTATATAGATGTAAGTTATTGTGCGATATTTCTCAATAATGTGTGGCCATCTTGAACATCATTTTGCATAATATAATAAATAAAGTATGCGTAGTTCAAATGTCTCCATATGACCCAACAACAAATTCAAATATAGTAATTAGGGTAAATGTTATATATTTGTATATACACATTTACGTCATTTTGCGACATTTCTCGCAATTTGGTAGCCATCTTGAATATCATGTTACACAACATAATATAAAAAAACATGTATTAAATCTATTGTATAGTTGGAATGTATCCTAATAACCCCAGTATTACATTCGTACATAGTGATTCCAAATGTTCAACATGTTTGATCAGCTTAGAGAGATAAGATATGTTGGCGGCCATGTTGGACGCCATTATGATTGTATTACATTTCACAATTTGGAGTATTGTGATGCATTAGTTATATTCAGTATGTTTCGGTACATTGTTTTCCTGATTGGATTAGTGTATTTTGAACTAGTTATGATTTTTGTCATTTTGGCGGCCATCTTGATTCCTGGATTAAGCTCCAGTGGGATTCTTCGGGAGTTTTGATATGTTATTAGTAATGATATTTTGATCACTTTCTGAAAAATTCAGCTTTGGCTTATTTTTTTCCGATCTCAACCCTAATACTCTTCGTAATATTTATTTTACTGACTCGCGGTGGTATCGGGCTGTTTTCATATGCAAATAAGGCACGATATTTTTTAATTATTTATATTAATCACAGACCTAGAATATTCTAGGTCTGTGTATTAATTAAATGCGTCACCTGAACAATTAATATTTTCGACAGATTATAAAGTATGATCATTGCACATCAAAAAAATAACTAGATTGGTCAGTAAGCGAGGCTTACGGAATACCCCCCGCGTGGGCCCAGGTACCCCTAAAATATGTAAAAATTTCCAAGTGTGTGGGCTTGTGACCTTGACTCTGGGATTAGCGCGAGCGGCATGAACGTGAATTTGTCACAGGGTGGTAGAGGTCCATTGGAGCAATGAGTGTGTGAAATGTGAAGCAGATCCGAGCAAGGAAATAGAAGTTATAACCGATTTCTCTGATGTTAAGTTTTGTAAAGAGACCACCGTATGACCTCGAATTAACGCCCCCGGAGGCGTTACATTTTACAAAGGGGGGGGGGGGGGGGCGTTTGTTTACCAGCAGTAAAAAAAAAAAAAAAAAAAATATTTATTTTTTATTTGGGGGGGTGGTGGGGGGGGTGTGGAGTTTTTTTTAGGAGGGGGGGGGGGCGTTAATTCGAGGTTATACGGTATGTATGTGACGTTGACCTCGAGATCAGCGGGGATTTGTCACAGCATATGAAATATTAAGAATTTTCAATAAAAGAAATAGAAGTTATAACATATTTCTCTGATGCTAAGTTTTGTAAAGAGACTAAGTATGTGACCTTGACCTTGGGATCAGCGGGGTTGGACAGTCGTAGATTTGTCACAGCATGATAGTACAACCTTAGAGGAATGCACAAGTGAAATAATAAGAATTTTCAATGAAGGAAATAGAAGTTATAACTTATTTCTCTGATGTTAAGTTTTGTAAAGATACTAAGTATTTGACCTTGACATTGGATCAGCGGGGGTTGGACAGTCATGGATTTGGCACAGCATGGTATTAGAGCCTTACAGGAATGCATGTGTGAAATATTAAGAATTTTAGATGAAGGAAATAGAAGTTAGAACAATATTTCTCTGATGTTAAGTTTTGTAAAGAGACTAAGTATTTGACCTTGACCTTGGGATCAGCGGGGGTTGGACGGTCGTGGATTTGGCACAGCATGGTAGTAGAGCCTTACAGGAATGCATGTGTGAAATATTAAGCATTTTAGATGAAGGAAATAGAAGTTAGAACAATATTTCTCTGATGTTAAGTTTTGTAAAGAGACTAAGTATTTGACCTTGACCTTGGTATCAGCGGGGGTTGGACGGTCGTGAATTTGGCACAGCATGGTAGTAGAGCCTTACAGGAATGCATATGTGAAATATTAAGCATTTTAGATGAAGGAAATAGAAGTTATAACAATATTTCTCTGATGTTAAGTTTTGTAAAGATATTAAGTATTTGACATTGACCTTGGGATCTGCGGGGGTTGGACGGTCGTGGATTTGGCACAGCATGGTAGTAGAGCCTTACAGGAATGCATGTGTGAAATATTAAGCATTTTAGATGAAGGAAATAAAAGTTATAACAATATTTCTCTGATGTTAAGTTTACGGACTAAGTATTTGACCTTGACCTTGGGATCTGCGGGGGTTGGACGGTCGTGGATTTGGCACAGCATGGTAGTAGAGCCTTACAGGAATGCATGTGTGAAATATCAAGCATTTTATATGAAGGAAATAGAAGTTATAACAATATTTCTCTGATGTTAAGTTTACGGACGCACGGACTGACGGACGGACGGACGGACGGACAACCTGACTCCAGTATAACCCCCCACCCCACAACTAACTCGTTGCGGGGGGTATAAATACAGAGAATAAATAGTAATGTCCGTTAACATTTTAATGCCAATCAATATGTGGGGTAATGGTGAATGAATGTTTAGTTTGCCAGAAAATGTCCCAGATGATGTCTCTGATATAAAGAACATTTTGTGCCTACTGAGTGGGCATATACCGTTGCATAAACAACAGTTGTCTCGATTACGTGGCAACATGACACACAGCGGGATTTTGATGTCAAACGTCCGTTAACCCGTGTCATGTCAGCTTCGTAGCATGTCAGTTACCTAAAGTGAGACGTTTTACTACAACTATGTGGTAGCGACTTTTTGGTATTTGGTAGATAAGAGTAACATTTCATCAAGGGATGTAATTCTACTTATTCCGTAATTTGCTATATAAACTATACACATTTCTAAAAAAACATTTGTTTATATATTTAAATCACAGGTGGAAGACTCGGACCTATGACCCAATAATTGGCTCATTTGAAAAACGTTATCCCACCCACCCATTTCCATACACTACACATTAATTACAGTCTGAAGGTTGTAGGATACAAAATGGCGCGAAATCGCCCAGGGGGTATGCAAAGGTGGTCCGGTATAAAAAAAATAGTGCGGGCGTTTTGAGGTCACAGACACAGTTTGCAAATCTTGACCCATTACTACCCAGTTTCACTTGAGGAACATTTTGGGGTGCTTTTAACACCAGTTTTCAGCATATTTGTAGCATTTAAAGAAAGCACTGAACCTGTTGGTCACGTGATGTAAACAGAGTTTCCGTAGCCAAAAAATGTAAACGCTATTGGGGGATATTATGAGGTTGGATTTTTCTTTCTTAGGAGTAAGTGAACCTATTGTTTAATTTATGCAGAACCAGTACAAACTGGCTGCATGTCATGTACAAGTAGGTCCCACGGCATCCATACGAATAGTGTAAGTAGGAGAGACTGGCCTTATTGGATATTCGGTTAAATTATTTGGTTAGACCACAACAAATAGTTTTATTATATAAACTAAATTTGGTGTGGTCTAACCTGAATGTTACTCTACCCAATACCAGAAAAGACAATACCCAACTATACGTGTACTTATATATGATTTATGCAACAGTCATTTCAAAATAGTGAAAATATTTCCAAGATATATTTGTAAATCCGATTAAGAAACGAGTATGTGGACGTGGTTGGAGAAATAATCTGTATGGAATGTGTGACTAGTGTAGCTCCTGATCTAATAGCACAATCATGTAGCCGATAGCGATATATTACGCTTGTTAGAAGCATGACGGGTGCATGAACGGCGAACGGTGCATATCCTGATCAGACTGCGCGGATGCACATGATGATCTGGATATCCACTGGTTGCAAAACACATAAGACCAAGTTCTCCAGCCACAGCCACATATGTTTTGGAAACATAGAGGAAAATAAATTCCGTTTCTAAACTATGGTTGAATACATCCTATACACAACCGCAGTGCATGTGCACTTCAGACTACGTGGTCGGACTTCCATCTAATTTTGTCATAGTTAAATTTAGCCCAGGCTACGGACGCTTCGGAAGTAGTCTGCAAGAGTTACCGTTCGCAACTAATTAAATCTGATAAATATTTGCCTAAAAAAAACGTAGAATGCAAAATATTGCATCTAAGTTTATAATTTTTTCCTGGGGTGAGTGTGGGGTGGTGTCAATCCCCCTGATCCCCTAGCCGCCTCGCTTGGATCCCACACGCATACTGGGCTTCCACATCAGCCAGGCCTGGAAACATACACTTTTGAACATTTCATAAAATCATCGAAAGGTTGTAATTGGTAAAAACAATGCATACGTAATGGCGGCGGTATACATGGATAACAAACACAATTCGACACACCATTCATTCATTAAAATGGGCCGAAAGTCGAAGAAACTATATACTTTATCAACTAAACCATCTACAGCTTGAAGTTTTCGTGAAATATATCTTAACACGCGTTGACGTATGTGTGGATCAAGTCGACCTCTGAAAGAATACTGTTTAAATAACTATTGTTTTTGAGAAAGATTAGCTACACATCAGCTCAATAATCAGTAAGAGATATACGCAACATTGTGAGCATGTACAGTATATTACCCATATCTATTCCATGGGGTGGTGTGTGTTCAGGTGGCACTGAATGTAATCATGGTTGTTTCAAACAGTCAAAGGTCCACAGTTTGTGCAGTGTGAATTACATGGTTGTTGGTCATTCGTTGTAGGTTTGCCCACTAGAATACTCTCCTCTGTCCTCTTGAGCGATTGTAGACGTCTAATTTGAGTCGCAATTTGCAACTGGCAAGAATGGTGCATCTCCTTGTCCGTTTCATCGTCCATTTCATGTTGCGTGCTCAGTTCTATAATTCCAATGCGGGGGAAGTAGATACCATCCGTATCTGCATCACACAGTGAACGTTTTGTCATCAGGTCCCAGTCTTGTTTGAAAGACGAGACAGTACCACGGGTGGAAGACACGGACCTAGGATAAATGAAATGGCCAATTCGAAAAAGTTACCCCATCCACCTATTTATGTAGATTATATAACGTTTAATATAGTCCATACAAATGGGTGGGTGTGGTTTTTCCCTCGAATGTGCCATTTAAGTACTGTGTTTAGACGCTATGCAGTCTAAAGAAATTGGTGGGTGGGGGTAACTTTTTCGAATGGGCCATTTGCTGGGTAATGTGTCCGAGTCATCCACCTGTGAACAAGACAATAGAAGACATGACTGCGTTTCGTTGCACCGTGTCACGTAGAGACATGATCGTGTCGTTTTAAAGTAGATGGAAATCGCGCCAGAAAGGTGAGCACAACAGATCTAATGTTTGAGCTTCTTCCACAAGTTCCGCAGGAAGATAATGTGTGCCGTGGGGAGGGTAAGGGGTGTTTGGCAGTATCCAGGAGCGGGGGGGGGGGGGGGGGGGGGGGGGGGGGGGGGGGGGGGGTGGGGGGGGGGGGGGGGGGGGGGGGGGGGGGGGGGGGGGGGGGGGGGGGCGGGAGGGGTGGATGTGGGGGAACTTTTTTTTTTTCGAATTGGCCATTTAATTATTAATTTAAATGCCGTAAAAAACATAGGAAAGTGCATTTCAAAGAGCTCGAAAATAGGACAACCCCCTTGTTGCGAACGGTAACTCTTGCAATTACTCCCCATACGAGAGTGGGTTACAATAGTTACCTTTGCAACTAGACAACCCCCCCCCCCCCCCCACAAAAAAAATAATGCTGGACCCCCTGGATTTACCACACGGGTAGGAGCGTGGATGGCAATGTAACATTGTACAATCCGAAAACAAATATTTACTATTATTATATAATTATCATGATTATGGCAGGGACCAAAGCAAGACATAGGCGTATGGGCGTTTGATAAAATTCTCATAGATTCAGAGCTCCAGTTAAGGTGCGTAATTTGGAGGTAAATTTCTTATTTCTCCATCAAAAATGGCAAGTTGGGAGTGCTTTAGAATCGTCTCAATGAGACGATTCTAAAGGACTCCCAACTTGCCATTTTTGATGAAGAAATAAAAAAAGTCTCCCCAAGTTGGTCAAATTACGCACCTTAACTGGAGCTCTGAGTATGCCATTCAATTGGGGAGGGGGCAAAGCATACCCCACTCCGCCACACATTGAGGATCCCCAGATTCAACAATTGTAGTCGTATACAGCGATTATTATAACGGTCGCTTGACAATACATGTAAATTGCAATGTTGCATCGCTCCTAGGTAACTAGTTGAATAATACAAAAGTATAGACTAAAACGGTCGTAAGTGTACTATTTAATTTTAAAATACCATTTGTGGATGTGTCCACATATCATGATCCGTATGAACATTTTTATCGTAAGAAGTTCGTTCAGTGAATGGGCCCCAGATATAGAGAATAGTAGGTTAGTGCCATGAATGGGAAAACAATATCTGGAAAGGCTTAGGAAACGGGATGGGCGAGGCTCTGTTCTATTTATCCCGTCAACACCTGCAAATAGCTTTAAAATGCAATAAAAATAACCCCAGTATGTATAGTGGCATGGGCAGCTGTCAATTGTTTGATATGACTACATGCTTGGCAACGCTAGCAGGCCGTCTTGCAATGGGGAGTATGCTGAAATAATACCGTACTCTACTAATTAAAAGACCGATTTTCTTATTTTAAATTGCAAATCATGTGTGCTAAATGAGGAAATGTTACACCATAGTTTAACTCATGTTATTGTTTATGCATGTGTCACATTCAACGAAGTATTGTTATCAGATTTTATGTGAAAGATGTTATCTTCTTAGACCAAACACTGGCTTATTTATGTACTCAAATGATTGTGCGAAGCAATCCGGTCAATATGATTTAGATGTTCTCGAAGACACGTACATGTACATAGTGCAGGTCTGATTTTGTTAAAGTACATTCAGCAACGAAATAATGAAGAAATGTTGATGGGCCACAACAGGGGCGGCGGAAGCGTGGGGGGGGGGGGGGGGGGGGGGCAGGGGGGCGGTCGCAGCCCCCCCAATAATTCTGTAAAAAAAATATTTTTTACTGTAATATATTTGTGTAATCATGATTACTGGGAACCCGACTCTGACTGAGCCAACTCATTTAAGAGAGGGAGGAGCAGTTGGAACCTGCCGATCCGGCCTAACCGTCCATCCACGGAGTTTAATCAAACATTGTTCAAACATTGCTGAGAATGCAGGAAATTGTGTTTCACACCACTTGGATTTCAAAAAAAAAAAAATGAGGGGGGGGGGGGGGGGGGGGGGGGGGGGGGGGGGGGGGGGGCATGCGAGGACCCCCCATAGCGAATTCGGCCCCTTCGGGCCCTCACAAAGTTCGCCCCCCCCCCAATAATCAATTGCTTCCGCCGCCCCTGCACAATACTATCATTGGCTGCTATCTTCATAGTATACTATCAAATATATATATATATGTACATGGGCTGATAAAATAAATGTCTATAATGATACCGGTGCACGTTGGAAGCAACTGTAATACTTATACTGATGGAATATTCGTCAAAGAAAATGAGGAACGTCTTGCTAATGATGAGTGTGCATATATGTTAACCCTTAGACCGCTACACACAACAATTGTCGATCGTCTGCTGTTGCTTTTATATCTTGCCTTATTTCTCAATAAAAACATGTTTTGACAGCACTTCAGAAACATTTCCAATGGAAATGATTCTAAAGTGCTGTCAAAGCATGTTGTAAATTATTCTAAAATGCTGTCAAAGCATGTTTTTGATGATACAAATGGACAATGGAAAATAAACAGCAGACGACAAAAAAAATAAGATAGCGGTGCAAGGGTTAATACATCATATCTTTAAAATCTGGGACAAGTGCAAATATGTGTCCAAAGAGCTTATACTTCAGCCTGATATAATGTATAGTGTTGTGCGTGACTGAATGCATTGCATAACACCTGTACGATATATGAACTATTTACAAAGTTTACGGTATTTTCAGTAAATGGAGTCGAAAGTTGACGAAATGTTCAAAGCAACTCTGAACGTCATTTACAAAAATTATCACAGTTTTTGTAAATGTTTTCATGAAAAATCGCACATCTACGATGTAAATATGCAATCTCACTACCTCCATCGAGCATAGAAATATACTGAGTCAAAAAAGAAAATATTCACTTTTATTGGCTGTAATTTCTACACAAAACCAGATGGCCGCAGCACGCATGTCAAGCCCGCCGAGGCATTTGATGGTCTCAGAGTGTATTTATTTGAAGTTCGATGCCCAATAAGCATACAAAGTCTCAAACAAATCTGACTTACGGTTATAGAGATAGTAGGTATGTGAAAACTTTAACGCAAATTTTGACAGAAACTTTAAGTCATTTGACCTTGACATAGGGGCACAGGGGCCGCATGAGTGGGACACAGAATGAATATATGGATGATGACTAACAAGCATATGAAGTTTCAAGTCAATGTGACTTAGGACTGCAGAGATATAAGGTATTTAAAAACTTTAACGCAGATTTCGGAACGCAAACTTCTAAGTCATTTGACCTTGATCTTGGGCGCATGAGTGTGATACAGCATGAATATATGGATGATGACTAATAAGCATATGAAGTTTCAAGTCAATGTGACTAAGGTATTTAAAAACTTTCGGACGGACGCACGGACGCACTGACGCACGTACGGACGAACGCAACCACGCACGGACACCCGGACGTCATTGTCATCACTATGTCTCGATTTCCGCAAGCGGGCTCGACACAAAATCAGTATACACGGTATGTCACAAAACTTGCACAATTAGTTCAGGCGATACTGGCCCACCATACCTGATGATAATATCAATATTTCACCGTGACTGCTTCAGTAGCATTTTATAGTGCTATGTGTAGTTTGACCATTTTTGCACGTGCAAGTCGTAACATATATACACGAATGTTGAAAGGTGATTGACCTAATTATTTAGACACTTTGCGAGTAGGAAATCACAACACGTTTGTGACAGATCATGTTGCAAAATGCTTATGCTTCGCCAAAATCGGTGAGTCCAAGCCGTGACGATGCTACCCTCCGGTCAAACCACTTCGGTCGTCGCTCGAGCTTTCGGCTGCCACTGAAATAGGCTACCATTTTTCGTCTCCAACGGCGTTTCCAAATGACAGGTGGCATTGTGGATGGAGGAGCCATATAGGCACTGTGTGGTATGAACGTCAAAAGGCTCTTTAAATCATACCCAATTTTACTTGCGCGCGTTACAATTACTGAATTAGCGAGCCGGGCCCAAGGTAAATACTCCACTTCCGTTGGTTGAAAAGATGGCGAGTGTCATACCTGCTAGATATTTAATATCAGAATAAAATTGGGTATGATTTAAATAGACTTTTTTCTCGTGCCTATGGATGGAGCTCGTACTGGTAGACACAGTACTCCGGCCTGTTCAAATAGATGTATTACGTTAACGCATCTCCGACGTAGCGTTTTGATTAACTAGGACTATCACAGGTAAGATTGAATATTACCCCACCCACTTAAACCTATAGTGCAAAATAGATATTTACAATGAGTATTGGCTGGAACTTATCGACTTACTTTAGTAGCCCTGTGATGACTACAAGCTTTTTTTCTACACGTCTAAACTTTACACTACTGTATACTGTATTGTACATAGGCGTAGGAGCGTTTCAATTATTGGGGGGGGGGGCCAAGTTGGTAAAAGCGAATTTATTATTGACAAGCAAAAAAAAAAACTTTCTTCATCTTAATAGATGGGGGGGGGGGGGGGGGCAGCCCCCCACTTTTAACAATATTGGGGGGGGGGGCCAGGCCCCCCCCCCCCCCCTCCCCATGTCCAACAATATTGTTATATCATCAATATTCGGGGTGGTGGGGGGCAGGCCTCCCACTTATTATCCCGATTGGATCGGGGCCCCAACTTACTTGTGCGCAATGCACAACATTTCAGAGCCAAATCTCCAAAACCAGGTGTGCGAAGGTGGTCGTTCTTGTGCGTGACACACATTTGAGTTGATATGTATGCAAGGGTGAAGTTTTGTTAAAATATTCCATATGGTTGCAACAATTTATTGTGTGGATACATCAACGTTTACTGATGGATGAATGGGGCGGTTTTAGCCCCCACAGTTTCAACTGATTATTTACAACATGCGGCTGGCTATCTTCAGACTTGTTCTTGTAGAAACAAATCGCGGCCACCAAACTTATTGTTGTTGTTGTTGTTGTTGTATTCCAAAGTTCCGCCGCTTATTTTTCGGCGCACCCCTTCAAGCCACAAGACAAGAAGGGTGACTTGACATTTTATAAGTTCTGTCTGTATTAACGAAACATGATTGAAAGCGGTGAAGCCGGGATAAAACTCGTATTATTGATGAACAAAAAGAATAAGGTCTACACAGGAAATTTCATCCACCAATTATTGGGGGGGCCAAAGCATATTCTGGCCCCCCACTCCAAATATTTGGGGGAAGCCCGCCCCCCCCCCCCCGGCGCGCCCCCCCCGGCTCCTACGCCACTGTTGTAGACTAGTATATTATGCTATCACCAGCCTACCGGCTGTTTAGGGAAACTGCACAATCATCTACTTTCTCTTTGCGCCTTTTGGTCATGCTTTGCGCTATTAAGACAAAACGGTGTGTGCAATTTTGACACAGCGCGGGAAAAGTTCCAAGGGTCGTGAGGGATGTACGATGTAAACAACTTTGTTATGCCCCACCACAATAGTGGAGGGGGCATTAATGTTGCCATGGGCGGATTCAGGGGGGTTTTGGGGGGGGGTGGGGTTGGACCCGGCGCGCGCCCCCTTAAAATTCGCCGAGTAAAGATTGTTTACAAGTTACAAGGCACGTTTCTACGTTCGTTTCTATCACAGACCTAGAATATTCTAGTCTGTGTTTCTATGTATTTCATGCATTTTTCGGTCGTTGTCTAATTTTTTAAAATTTAAACGTTTTCAATCAAAGATCATGTCTAAACATACTGTGACAGTGTCTATATTTTTGCTCCAAAATGCGCCAGAACGCAGGAAATGGATGTAGATTTCAGGGTGGGAGGGGGGGGGGGGAATGCCCTGTACCCCCCTAGCGCTATCCCGAACTATAGTCAAGTATTGCAAAATAGTTACGGCCCCCCCCTAACCCGAAATTCTGGATCCGCGCCTGATTGCCCTTTTCCGTCCATCCAATACAGACCAGACCGTTCGTCACCAACCTTGTAACTCGTAAAACTACCATACTAGCTACAGTCCTGAAACCTGGTAGATCTTAGTCTATGTAGATTCCTTATGATGAGTAGATGTGCAAAGATTATTTTGAATTATAATTTTCTAATTTTGGCTTGTAACTTGTAAAACCTTTAAACCCTAATAGCTACACACCTGAAACTTGGTATGTAGCTTCCTTATGATGAGTAGATGCACAAAGGTTATGTCGATTTTTTATTTGACACCCGGGTCATTGATTATCTCCCCCTTTTCGACTTATTGCCCGTATTGCGATATATTGCGATACAACAAACCCATATTGCAATACGTATTGCGATATTATACCATGTATGAAAAAATAATAATAAAAACAAACAGGAGATAAAGAACAGTCTTTATTGTTTATGATTGTCATTAGAACACATCAAAACACTGTGTGGGTCAGGACTTTGCCCAGAAACGGTTGACATTAATGATTATTTCTGGACGAGAGGAAATTAGGGAGAAGATATTTTCCCTGATTTTTTCTCTTACTTATATAGGTATCGCGTAACTGTATACATTAACTCTATGTTTCCAAAAGCATGCGTATCTATTAGAGGGGTAGAGGCATCAACATGCTGAGCCACCTCGTCGAGACGGTTTAAGCGAGCGTTAACAATGTATACTTTCATTGAGAAATAAAAGACACATTGGGGGGGGGGGAGGGGGGGGGGGGGGGGGGGGGGGGGGCTGAGAGAGAGAGGGCTGGGAAGCTAATGTAGTAGATTGTAGAATTTGAAAATAGATGGTAGAATTTGAAGAAAAAAAAAAATCTTTATTTCATCTCAAAAGTAGATGTTGTTACCACCCATTTGAACCTCTTTAACTGTGTACATAAATATCGTTTATGAACTTGGATGTGCATAAATTCTGTATATTTACTTAATACCAAACCGAATTATCATAAAAATCGGGTTACGTTAACATCGATTGGAAAAAGTTGCAAAAGGACGAAACTACGTAGGTACGAAATCGCCGAAATTGTCCGTGATATTTACAGACTTTTTCACGTTTTCTGACTATACAGTTAGTCATATTTGGTTGAAATAAACAGTTAGTAATGTAATAAACAATACTTGTTTTCAGCATAAAAGGATTGCATTAGAATATATCGAATTCGTATTTAATTCTCTCACACTTTTCGGCGAAAAAGAAAGTTGGAATCATGGGCGGAAGCATCCGCTGTGTAGGCCATAACTCGGTTCGTCAGGTGGCGCTTTCAGAGGGTATACCCACAATTGTAGCTAACGATTGGATGCTATTTTTATTTCGGAAATGGTATCCCACAAAGCGTCATAAGCTGACAAAAATGTGTGTAGACAACTACGAAATTTGTTCGCCACCGGGCGACACAGCTTATAATTTTTACTAGCCCGACCCAGAAACGACTCGCATCCAGTGCCCATTAAAACACATGTTTGCATGTGTTTGTTTGTCTGGTTGAGAGTATTCGGAGGGAGTTAACTCTACCTCGTTCATGATCAATCGCTGATAGATCTATTGCCGACGTCTTTCACACCAGTAACCTGTCAATCATGCCACTAAGGGCTGCCTTTACTTACCAGCGATTGGCTGTACTGTATAAATAACTTCGCCACGAGAATAACACGTGTTTTGACAATTATAGTAGCCAGAAGCAATGTTTGGCTAGGGGATTATTGAAACTATCGACCCGTGATTTTTATTGTCACAGCGGGTAGGCATGATTTTCGTGATTCGCATAATGATGTGATGAAAATTTGGTCAAACAATCGGGTGTCGTAAAACAAATGGTATTGTAAACAGTTCGACAGACCTGAAATTAGCGAGATTTAGGTCACTGGGTGGGAAATGAACCCAGGTAACAGTACGGTTTACAAACTTTACACACGGAATTTGCTGTAAAACTTCCAGATGTGTTGGATGCCAAGGTTACTCACTACATGTATTAGTCATCTAATTGTGGCGTGTTTATTACAAATATTGACTTCTGTCATATTAAAAATTATGTTTTGAATGATTTTGAATAATTTTGCACAATTATTTTAACACAAGATGGCGACCGAGAATATTGTGTAAATATCGCGATACGTGAAAACCGTACCGCGATACGTATCGTCAGGATGACATATCGCAATATACCGGTATACCGGTATATCGTTGCACCACTAGTACTGAACATGAAATACTAGCCATTCAAGGGCATATCATATATATATGTGGTTGCTGTGACTGGAGAAATTGGGCTTATGGGTTTTGTGATTAGTGTAGATCCAGGTCAGCATGTGCAGGGGAAGGAGCCAAGTGACCGGTGTGGTATGGACCTGGTACCAGGTCGGGTTATTCTAATTTCAGGGCTGAATATATATTTATCTTGATGTAACTATTCCTTTCTGATTACGTCCCCCCACTCCCACCTCCACTAACCCCCAATGCAGCAGGTTACATGCGAGATCGCACCTGTTGGCCCATCTTTAAATGACCTTAGCTTTTGATAGACTATTAAATACCAATAACTCGATCAATCAAATGATTTCGGCGAGACGGTTCAAATGAGTGGTAACAACATATACCTTAAAGGTACATGCCCACGTGCCAGGTTATAATATAGGGAGGCATATTTTTTTCGTCCATACATTACATATAACATTGTTCGGGCAAAATGAACAGTCATGAACCATTTCCGGACGATATAATTGGCATTATTATACTTCGTATATCAAACATGAATTTTCACACTGATATCAGGGGTGATAACCGTATTTCCTTAAAATTTTAACTGACATTACTATTTCTTCTCTGTAATTGTTTTTTGATTTGCAATGATCATACTTATTAATCTGTCAAAAAATCAGGTGATTCATTTAATTTGTATAAATAATTAAAAAATACGATGCCTCATTTGCATATGAAAACAGCCTGATACCACCGCGCGTCACTATCAGTAAAATAAATATTACTAAATGATTATATCGGTATAGCGGGCACTCGTAATTTTTAGAACTGATGGAATAGTGACACAATTATACACTTATTTAATTCCTATAAAGAACATTTTGTGCCTACTGCATGAGCATGCACCTTTAATGGAGAAATAAACAAAACAATGAGATTTTTCTTACAAAAATGGTCATATCCTTAGACTGAAATGGGTTAAATGTGTCAGAATGTACCATTATCAACGACTGATATATTCACCAAAGAGTAAAATGCAAAAACTGTTGGATAAGAAAATCTTGATGTACCGTACAAAGGATATCTGTCCATCAGTGCTATTCCACAGGGCCCGGTTGTTCAAAACATCAGTTAGCTTAACGGACTGTTAAATCCTTAACTGAATGGTTAAAATCTCTGTTTTAACAGAGATTTTATGAATGGTTAAAATCTCTGTTTTAACAGAGATTTTAACCATTCAGTTAAGGAGTTAACAGTCCGTTAAGGATTTAACAGTGGGCCCGGTTGTTCAAAACATCAGTTAGCTTAACGTTAACCATTCAGTTAAGGATTTAACAGTCCGTTAAGGATTTAACAGTCCGTTAAGCTAACTGGGCCCGGTTGTTCAAAACATCAGTTAGCTTAACGGACTGTTAAATCCTTAACTGAATGGTTAAAATCTCTGTTTTAACAGAGATTTTAACCATTCAGTTAAGGATTTAACAGTCTGTTAAGGATTTAACAGTCCGTTAAGCTAACTGGGCCCGGTTGTTCAAAACATCAGTTAGCTTAACGGACTGTTAAATCCTTAACTGAATGGTTAAAATCTCTGTTTTAACAGAGATTTTAATCATTCAGTTAAGGATTTAACAGTCCGTTAAGCTAACTGGTGTTTTGAACAACCGGGCCCAGATTTATACGCGCCACAGTTGTAGTAACATGTTGGTAAAGGTGCTGGGTCTCAAATATATCTAGACACTGATGAAACAGATTGGTAAACATAATTATATTATAGATTTACGAACCTTTTATATTGTGGTTATTGGGTTCGTAATTTTCTTTTGTTAATTGCTGTAACATATAAACTACTGGTAGCATTGCTTATGCAAGTTCTTCTGCATTTGATAGTTACTAATTTAACTTGATTCATATTATTTATATTACTTAACCCATTTCATGATGAGGATACGCTATTTTGTTTGTGGAAAATCCTAAATATTTTCTTTTATATGTGCTCAGAAGTATATGTTGTGACTACCTTTCATGGAGAAATAACAAAAATAAAAATCATACCCGTAAAGATGTATTCCGCAGGTAATAGGTTAAACCAGTATTTCTCATGGAACCCTCCTTCCAAATATGGTATTGTATTATCATTTTTGTTGTGCCTGCTTTAGGAGAAGTCGCCGCTTTTCCGTCGTCATCGTCAATAGGAATGTCAAAAAGTTTGTACAAGCTGCGTCATCATGGTATAACTTTAATATTACTGGACGGATTGCTTCAATATTTGGCCACTTAATACATGTGAGCCATTAACATGACCTTGACCTTTTTGACCTTCACATGATTGTGGAAACACTGGGCCATTTTTTTGTCAAAAAGTTTCTCCAACCTTGACTTTTTTTGTGTTTTAAGCATGCACTTCTCTGACGTGTGGGTGTGGGTGGTGGTCGGGCGAATGAGACGGCGTAAATTAACTGTATGGGTTCCTCCTTATAGGAATCACGATTTGCCTGGTTTGGCCCTCGGGTACGTTTTTAGCTCGACTATTCGAAGATTAGTTAGAGCTTATGTAGTCACCCCGGCGTCGGCGTCACCGTCACGTCATGCCTTGGTTAAGGTTTTTAGTCAAGCTTGTATATGGAATACTCCTGGCCCTACACCCACCATACCTGGACAACTTCATCTCCTAGTGATGTACATCAACAACCCCTGACCTATATTTGACCTTCACCTACATTTAACCTTGAATTACTTAGTTAATTCCACTTTGTTAAGGTTTTTAGTCAACCTTGGTTAAGGTTTTTAGCTCGACTATTCAAAGAATAGTTAGAGCTTATGTTGTCACCCCGGCGTCGGCGTCACCGTCACGCCTTGAGTAGTATATAAGAGTCACAATGATACCATCACCTCTGGAAGGCACCGGCTACGCGCGGCACCTTCCACAGCATGATGGTATCATTTGTGACTCTTATATACTACTACCGCGAGACCATATATTTATGACATGAGAAGATACACCCTATTAGAGATAAAAATCCCTAACTTGTCTTTAATAGGGTGTCAGTTGATATTTATGACAGATTGTTGTAATATACTGAGTATAACTTATGGATTTCTTATTTTTAATAGGGTGTCAGTTGTTATTTTATTCGTAATAAATGTATGACAGATTGTTGTAATATACTTAGTATAACTTATGGATAACTTGTCTTTAATAGGGTGTCAGTTTATATTTGTGACAGATTGCTGTAAAATACTGAGTATAACTTATGGATTTCTTATCTTTAATAGGGTGTCAGTTGTTATTTTATTCGTCATAAAAGTATGACAGATTGTTGTATATATATACTGAGTATAACATAGGGATTTTTATCTCTAATAGGGTGTTTCTTCTCATGTCATAAGTATATGGTCTCGCGGTAGTAGTATATAAGAGTCACAAATGATACCATCATGCTGTGGAAGGTGCCGCGCGTAGCCGGTGCCTTCTAGAGGTGATGGTATCATTGCGACTCTTATATACTACTCCTTGGTTAAGGTTTTTAGTCAAGCTTGTATATTTGTATATGCAATACTACTGGCCCTACACCCACCATACATGGACAACTTCATCTCCTAGTGATGTACATCAATAACCCCTGATCTGTATTTGACCTTTACCTACATTTCCTCTTGAATTACTTAGTTAATTCCCCTTGGTTAAGGTTTTTAGTCAAGCTTGTATGTAGAATACTCCTGGTCCTACACCCACCATACTTGGACAACTTCATCTCCCAGTGATGTACATCAACAATGCCTGACCTATATTTGACCTTGACCTACATTTAACCTTGAATTACTTGGTTAATTCCCCTTGGTTAAGGTTTTCAGTCAAGCTTTAGTGTGCATACAGACACCATACTTGGACAACCTTTTCTCATAGGGATGTACATCAATAACCCCTGATCTATATTTGACCTTGACCTACATTTCCTCTTGAATTACTTAGTTAATTCCCCTTGGTTAAGGTTTTTAGTCAAGCTTGTATATGGAATAATCCTGGCCCTACACCAACCATACTTGGACAACTTCATCTCCTAGTGATGTACATCAACAACCCCTGACCTATATTTGACCTTGACGTACATTTAACCTTGAATCACACTCCAGTAGCCGTTTACCGATATGTTTTGCTTGTTAGTAGCATGCCGGGTGTTTCATTGATGGAATGGCGAACAGTGCAGATCCTGATCAGACTGCGGAAGCACAGACTGATCTGGATCTACACTGGTCACAAAACGTATAAGTCTCATTTCTCCAGTCACATTCACATATCAAAAGCCTATAAACACATTGTGACTAGACAACTAGGGCTTATGGAGTATGACCAGTGCATACTTGTATGAGCCTTCATGGGCACAGAGTGAATGGGCTGTGGCCTAGGGGTTAGAACACCGGACTTCCAATCCGGGGGGTGTGGGTTCAATCCTAGGGCATCAAAAAATACTTAACTAGTATTTCCATCCCACTGGTCTGTCGGATGAGGCATTAAACTGTGGTCCCGTCTCTATATGACCTTAGTTGTTGATGGGATGTTAAACCTATTCACTTTTCAGGGGCTCAGATACATATACTGATCTGAGGCACAGGTTGAAGTAACGGACCGAGGTCTATAAATACATTAAATGTGCCTAACAGCATCAATAAATGAAAAAAAATAAGCTAAACAATTTTTTTTACTCCCTCCATATAGACTTAAGTCTATATGGATGGAGTAAAAAAAAATTGTTACCTTATTTTTTTTTCATTTATTGATGCATTGAGGCATATTTAATGTATTTATATACCTCGGTCCGTTACTTCAACCTGTGATCTGAGGCTGCACAGGTTGCCAGCCAGCACAGCTAATTTGGCTTTGACGGATCGCATATCCAGATTCTCACAAACATGATTCACATGATACAATAGTTATTGTAAACCGTCCTAAATTACTCCGCTGTCAAGAAATGACGGTCGTCGATTTCTGCACATAAATTGCATACATGTATATAATGTACCTAATAATAATGTATTTGTGTAATAATACGACACCAGTAGCTGTTAACCTTTAGACCGCTACTCACAACGATTGTCGTCTACTGTTGCATTTATATCTTGCCTTATTTCTCAATAAAAACATGGTTTGACAGCACTTCAGAATCATTTCCAATGAAAATGATTCTGAAGTGCTGTCAAACCATGTAGTAAATTATTCTAAAGTGCTGTCAAACCATATTTTTGATGATACAAATGGAAAATAGAAAATAAAAAGCAGACAATCATAAAAAATAAGATAGCGGTCTAAGGGTTAAAACTACCAAAAGGTGTTGATCTTGTTTTACCACACATCAGATACATGCAGGTCTGCATTGTTCTGTGTACCAGATCGTGTTTAAAAGCGGTTAACTGTTAATCCTAGGCACCTTTGTTGTGGGTTATCTTTACCAAGGTATATTTTGGTATGTTCTGCAGCTTTTAATTGCAATTGTCAGTTGCTATTGCACGTAGATGACACCCCGTTGACAAGTGACATGTGCATTAGTATCATATGGGTACCCAGATCACAACAAGTACCTTACGACATTCGCGACCAGCGTAGCCCCGGATCAGCCTGCACATCCATGATCAGGGCCTACGCTGTTCACCATTCAGTTACTGAGTAGGCAGCTTGCCATCTGGGTTGTGGTCTGGGAATAGAGCATTGGACTTCAAATAACGGAGGTTGTGTGTTCAATCCCCTCCATATGCATGGAAAACATACTTTCATAGCATTTCAATACCACTTGTCCGTGGGATGAGACTTTAAACCAAGTTGCCGTCTCTATATGACCTTTGCTATTGCGGAGACGAGACGTTCAACTCGTTCACTTTCACTTTTTTGCCGTCATCAAAATGATTAGATTTTCTGCCTACTGTGTTTAGGCCATGAAAACATAGTTCTCCGGTATCGCGAAGTCAGAAAAGTCTCTGAGCGTCAGAGCATTTTATCGTCCTGGAAAAATAAAAACATATTGTAAATTCTCCACATGATTGATCAGAAACACTGCACAAATATCTTGCATCCAATCATGTCTGACAATAATCAGGGCGTGGTTGCTCAAAACCTCTGTTAGCTTAACAGACTGTTAAATCCTTAACACTGTTAAGGATATAACAGTCTGTTAAGCTAACAGATGTTTTGAGCAACTGGGTGGGCCCTGGTGATTTTTCTCGCCTTGCGAGGCTATGGTAGCTTTGGTCAGCATATATGTGAACCACCTTTTTAACTGACATGCAAAATGCGTCTAGCGACTTAAAAAACATCCAAGGCAAAGATCTTGTACAAAAAAGATTCTTTTAAAAATACGTCCTCTCTCAGGAACAATCTGAGAACCAAAATATTTTATTTGATGGCCTTATGTGCATGAGTCAGAAACTAGAGTGTTGCAACTGTATGGCACCTTGTCTCCCCTGGCAGTCCATAATATGTAACAAGCCATGACAAACCATGGCGCTTCAAGTTTTTGACAACTGTATCCCCATATCAGTACAGTGCAACCTCTCTACAACAGCCACCCATGGATGACGCAAAACTGGCTGTTGTAGAGAGGTGGCTGTTGTAGGGAGGTTAATGCTGAATTAAATTTTGTTATCCCCTGTTTATTTATTTCTTCGATAATTCTCATCAAAAACATGTTTTGGCAACATTTTAGAATCATTTCCAATGGAAATGATTCTAAAATGCTGTCAAAACATGTTTTTATTGAGAAAGAAGGCAAAAGTAACAGGAGACGACAATTTTCGTGCTCAGCAGTCGAAGGGTTAGATACAGAGGAAAATCATCCATTTGGGATATAAAATAGCGGCTGTTATAGAGAGGGTGTTGTTGTAGAGAGGTGGCCGTTCGGGGAGGTTCGACTGTATATGTATATGTATGTAAAGTGCTGACAAATCATGTTTTACTGAGAAAGAAGACGATATATAAAACTTCAGCAGACGACAATTTTTGTTTCCCGCATTTGAAGGGTTAAATGATGAGGAACTATGCTCGTTAAAAAACTACATCAGTCTCATTATGTTGCGACGAGTAACATTGTCATAAACCACATACAATGCAGGTTTATGACAAATATAGACCAACATGCTCATCGCTACAGACTGGTCATCTTGT
Organism: Conchocele bisecta; assembly: GCA_029237695.1. NCBI lineage: Eukaryota > Metazoa > Mollusca > Bivalvia > Lucinida > Thyasiridae > Conchocele > Conchocele bisecta. The sequence goes on along the minus strand of CM055265.1, from coordinate 29,296,211 downwards.
TGACCGGTTGATGATGTAATTTTCATTGCACTGTCAATGATGGTCGATAATTTTCAATGTAATTTTGAAGATATATGGTCACGGTCAAATGACTTACTGTCTGTTTCACGAAAGCTGCCCAAATTTTACGGCCATATAGACAATTCAAAAACAATATTATTTTCGATAATATTAAATTAAAGGAAAATTTAAGAATGAGCCTTCTTTTTATTTCGTGAAAGATTTCTCTATGGGAATTTAACATGTGGAAAAAGAGGTAGAGAACTTTTGGGAGGAGACAAAAAACATTTTTTTTGGGAAATTGACTCCGAAACCTAGCTAGATAGCTTGGAAATGATCTAACTAAGAAAACAAAAGTTAAATTTAAAAAATCGGTCCAGTATTTCTGAAATTCTAAACAATTTTCCCATGTTAAATCCCCATAGACTCCGTGAAGATGTCTATGGGGATTTAACATGGGGAAATTTTGTTTTCGCAATAAAATCAATATTTGACCAAATTTCACGAAATAAAAAGAAGGCTCATTCTTAATTTTTCCTTTAATTTAATATTATCAAAAGAAATCTTGTTTTTGAATTGTTTATATAGCCGTAAAATTTGGGCAACTTTCGTGAAACAGACAGTAGACATTTGTGTTAATGTTTTTTGGGGTACATCCAGCAGTGTGGCTGATTTCTGGTTTAGAATTGTTGTACACCAATTTCAATTAGAAAAATAAATAAAAGCATGCTTGTAACATTTTATGTAAAAATTTGGACGTTAATCTGCTAATTAATTTTCTTTGGCCTGTCTGTGATAATATATGTCGTCTAGGTCCATATTTTATTATTCTGTCCATCATGAAGCAATTGTTGGATTCGGAACGAAATAGGTGAAGGGTCACTTGTCATTCGCCATAATTATATACTTGTCTTTGGATACAGGTCCTTGAAAAGGTAAACAGTCACTGACCGATACAAGATACCAAAGGTAAATAATGGCGCGATGTTGATGGCCCGACTTGAGTTACAAAATTTTGCATATCTGTCCGGAATGTCTATTGCCTACTCAGCACAGTTTGACAGCATATTTTGGTGTGTGTTTTTACAAATGGAATGTATTGATGTATGCAAACAGTGTAGACCTAGATCAGCCTCCTTCCTATACTGTTTGCCATTCAGTTATTTAACCCTTTCACCCCTAATTAACTCCAAAGGATTTTGATCTGTTAATTTTGCAACCAATCCAATAGTCACAAAATGATTTTCAGACTGGTCAATTTATGAAAAGGGGGTGATTTTCTTCTCAAAAATATGAAAATTACATGTACTTGCAAAAAGTGCAGTTCCTGACGAGACGGCTGGTTACGAGCCGGCACATCTGGATCTGCACTGTTTGCATAAACCGCTATAGCGGGCGTTCGGGTCCAAAGGGACGCATGCTAATTAACTGCTAATATTTCGATTTTAAATCCTTGATTTAATAATTTATTATTGGACAAAAAGGAGCTGAAGAGGGTGGTCGAAAACGAAAATAAAAATTGACTCAGATACCTGACTATAGTCTGTTTCACGAAAGCTGCCCAAATTTTACGGCCATATAAACAATTCAAAAACAATATTATTTTCGATAATATTAAATTAAAGGAAAATTTAAGAATAAACCTTTTTATTTCGTGAAATTCGGTCAAATATTGATTTTACTACGAAAAATTGATTTCTCTATGGGAATTTATCATGGGGGAAAAAGAGGTAAAGGCAGTGTGGGATGAGTCAAATATCGAAAAATTTTGGAAATTGCCTCCGAAACCTGACTAGATAGCTTGGATATGATCTAACTAAGAAAACAAAAGTTAAATTTTAAAAATCGGTCCAGTATTTCTAAAATTCAAAAACATTTCCCCATGTTAAATCCCCATAGACATCTTCACATCTTCACTGAAGATGTCTATGGGGATTTAACATGGGGAAATTGTTTTTTCGCAATAAAATCAATATTTGACCAAATTTCACGAAATAAAAAGAAGGCTCATTCTTAATTTTTCCTTTAATTTAATATTATCAAAAGAAATCTTGTTTTTAAATTGTTTATAGAGCCGTAAAATTTGGGCAGCTTTCGTGAAACAGACAGTAGATAGCTTGGAAATGATGTACGGTAACTAAGAAACTCGAAGTTGATTTTGAAGACTGGTCCACAATTCCAAAATTATTTCAAAAATTCAGTTTTAGCCCCCATGTTAAATTCTCATAGGAATTATTTTTTCGCAATGATGGAATTCATCAAATAAACACAATTGGGGAGGGAAACTTTTTAATCATAAAAAAGTACATTCATTTAAATATTTTTTAGATTTAATGTGTTTAATAGCCAACAGTTCGTCGGCAGCAAAACGTGGAACAGACAGTAGATACTTAGTGGCTAGAAATTACCAACATGTACATATTCATAGCAAATAACTATTAACCCTTTCAACACCAAGTAACTTAATAGGATGTTCCATGCCAATGTTTCACGCTATTTCATTAATTTTGTTCATTCGAATTATCCCATTCTTCTAAAAGGGTAATCTGTACGACGTTTAAAATTATTAACAAACAGTGGAGATCCTGATGAGACGGCTCGTTACGAGCCGGCTCATCTGGATCTGCACTGTTTGCAAACATTGTCTCTAGAGGTCTGTGGTGTTGAAAGGGTTAACAGAAATGCATGTAATACATGTATAGTGTAAGTATCACAATCCACACTACAGATTGAGAAAAACAGTTGTGCAGCAGATATTCGTGTATGTAGGTCTGTGAACTGATCACACGGCCACACTGTTCTCTTATGGTCGATTTGTTTTATGACGATGATTCCAATAAAATTTTATAAACCCATTCCTTTCGGAATACACCTTCACGGGTATAAAATTTATTAAATATTTTATTTTTGTTATTTCTCAATGAAAGTATATATTATGACCACTCATTTGAACACCTTGTTTCAAATGGTGGTTCCGACATTACTTCTGAGCGTATAGAAAGAAAATATTTAGGATTTTCCACAAACAAAATGGCGTATCCTCGTCATGGAAAGGGTTAACAAATGCATAATGCCACAGAATACAGGGTGTTGCATCTCCATTAACCCTTTCCCTGTTTTGCGATATTTCGACTTCTCCAAATCAAAAACATCTGAATACAAGAATCAAATGCTGGGTCAAATGATGGTTAAATTATCTGATAGAGTAGAAAACATTGTGGGAAAAGGAGAAATTGCTTGTTACAAAAGACATCTTATGCAGAGGCGTGAAGTCGTTTCTATCAGAGAAAGGGTTAAAAACAAATCTGTGTGAGGGGTGTGGCATGCCGTGAATCCCTTCCTGTTGAAAATAGTTTGTGCCTGCACATAAATTGGTGCCCGACTTAGAATGTGCCTGTTGGCCCCTATCTATGTCATGCTTTGGTGCAAATATATTATGCAACAAAACGTGATGTGTTATTTTTGATGGTCAGTATAGTCGACTAAACTGTTTTGTCAATAAATTAATTTTGTCACCATTGGTGGTATATCTTCACACTGAATTTGGCATGTCCAGATAGCGATCTGTCAGCCATTGGAAATGAACATAAAGCTTGTAAAATTAATGTGAATGTGACGAGAGAAATGGGGTTTAACCCTTTTCATGCTGAGGATACGGCATTATAATTCCAGCACAAACATATTTACACAATTCCCTAACATTTGATTGGTCCGTTGCAAGTCTCCGTCCAAAATTTATATCCCAGTAAACTCCATGCCGAACTACTTTCCGTAACCGTTGGGCGCAGTTAAAATAATTCTTAAGAAAACGGAAAATAAACACATTTTCTTGATGAATTTATTTCAAATGCTGGAATTATAAGGAATGAATGGCCTTTTTGTGCAATTTATCGGGGATATAAACTTGGAAAAGTCGCGGGAATACTGGACGAGGCCTTAAAAAAATTACAATTTTCGAGAGAGAAAGAAAAAAAAAAAAAATTGTAATTTTTTATCGCTTCGTCCAGTATTCCAGCGACTATTCCAATTTTATACCCCGATAAATTCCACAAAAAGGCCATTCATTCCTATAATGTTTGCGGAATATCCTAAATATTTTCCTTATATGCGCTCAAAGTCAGAAGTATATGTCGTGACCATTTGAACCGTCTCGTCGAGGGGCTGATTTGGAGCTATGCATGTATCGATACATTGTTGTCCCGCCCACTTATGGACAGCGCAATATAGTTGGCACATTGGCGTACGTACGTCCGTCTGTCCATTCATATGTACGTGTGTCCGAGGTTAATGTTTTTGGTAAATTGTTTTCAGTATACTATCAAAGCCTCGGCATGGGTGTTTATCATGATCCATATTGTCATTCTATGCCCAACTCGTGAGGCCCCTGTGCCCAATGTCAAGTTGAAATTACTTTGAAATTGACCTTAAAGTTTTTTTTGGAAGAGATTACTTGAAATCTTTTTTTTGCATTCAGGTTAAAGTTTTTAAGAACACTTTATCTCTGAATCTGCTTTGCCAATTCACTCGAAACTTGACATGTGTGTTTATCATGATCCATATCATTCATTGTATGCCCAACCCATGCAGCCCTTGTGCACAATGTCAAGGTCAAATTACTTTGAAATTTAGCTTAAATTTTTTATGAATTTTGTTTTAAATAATAGATAGTATGTGTACAGGTTAACGCTTTTTTGCATAAACGTTTTTTTAGTACTATGAAATTCCTCGGCGGGCGTGACATGAGGGTCGCGGCCATCTAGTATTACAATATTACAATTTGATCAGACACCATTACAGGCATATCATTATTCAACCAAAATGATGTACCGGTAATCAGAGGCGGCGCAGCTGGGGCTGCAGGGGCCGCAGTCTCGGGCCCCAATATTTTGGCATGGCGGCTCCAATATTTTGGCAAGCTGGGTGGAGGTTGTGTGGCCCTAATATTGTATATTGTACTGGGAAATCGCGTCTGAAGCGTTCTGGTTTTCCAAATTTTCTTGGGAGAGGACCCCCAAACCCCCGCCCTACAATGGACGTCGCGCGTCACCTTACCCACAGGTTGAAGTAACGGACCGAGGTCTATAAATACATTAAATATGCCTAAAAGCAACCATAAATGAAAAAAAAATAAGCTAAGCATTTTGTGTATAGAGGAAGTGAAAAATAATATGTTTAGCTTATTTTCTTTTCATTTATGGTTGCTTTTAGGCATATTTAATGTATTTATAGACCTCGGTCCATTACTTCTACCTGTGGCCTTACCGTGCCCCCTTTCTAATCCTGGGGGGAGCATTATGTATTAGTTATTGTTCACATATTGGCTTTTTAAGGAATTAAATGCCAGGGAGCTATGCTCCCTCGCATTTAGTTCCTAAAAAATCCAACATGTGAACAATAACATACTTATAGTTCAGCCAAGTGAACAATGCAATGTCCCATCCGAGTTTTGATTGACCTTTTTCTGTTAAACGATTAGTAATTAAATCTGGTAATATATATTATATTGGGGTTAAACGTGCAGTATGTGAAACAAGTGGAGCGATTGGCTTAGAAAGTAAGGCGAACTATAAGATTGAAATTTTCGAAACAACCTGAACAGAGTAGAATTACATCAGACGTGCTGTCTGATGTAATTCTACTCTGTTCAGGTTGTTTCGAAAATTTCAATCTTATAGTTCGCCTTACTTTCTAAGCCAATCGCTCCACTTGTGGGCTCAATCAGATGTATGTTTGCAGTGTTTGCAGTCCAGTTAGCACAATTGGTAATGTGCAATTGTATCAATATGGCTCGGGTTTGAGATGGTATGCTGGTCGCTAGACTGGGCAAGTGGGTTTCCTCTGTGTACTCTGGTTTCCTCCTATTAAGGATCAACGCTTCCATCTGTGCAAACGAAAGGATTTGTATAAGCGCTCTCGCTCTTGTTTGTAACCGTTGTAAAAATTTAAACTAAACGTCGGTTTTCTCAAATTTATAAATTAACCCCAAATTGAAGGTGATTATTATATTAACCAATAGTAAAGAGCTATTTTGGACCAGTGTCCAAGGACTAACAGGTCATGCAGTACATGGAATAGAATTAGCATCTGATAACAAAAACGTCCCTAATTCACAAACTTTGTGCCAAGGGTCTTAACAACATCAGTTAATGCCATTGCCTTGAAATACTGTCAATAGGTTACAAATTTGTATTCAAATATGGGCAACCTTTTCAAATACCGGTCCGAGCATATTCGAACCAGACAAATTGATTTGAATACTATAGCCCTATGATACTTTATCACATTTCGGTTGTGTGAAATATGTGTGTCTGCTTTCAATATGTCCTATCTTCCATCTAAGCGGTCACTGTGTGACTATCATTTGATTTTACCCTTAACCCTTACTACGTTGAATTAAATTTTGTCGTCTGCCGGAAATGTTTTATTTTCAATATTTCTCGACAAAAACCTGTTTTGACAGCGCATGAGATTCTCATATGCTGTCAATACCATTTTTTTGTTAAGAATTAAGGCAAAAATGAAAAACAGCAGACGACTATTTTCGTCTCCCGCGTAGTGAGGGACCCTTTCACCCCTAAGTAACTGTAATGGAATTTTATATACTAATTTTGCAACCAATCCAATTGTCACAAAATGATTTTCAGTCTAGTCCATTTATTAAAAGGGGTGTTTTTTGTTCTCAAAAATATGAAAATTACTCATCACGAGCCGGCTCATCTGGATCTACACTGTTTGCCAATACCACTATAAAGGCCTGTGGGGTTGAAAGGGTTAAATATTCAACATTGGCTTTTCCATAATACGATTATGCATATTTTTGTTTTACACACGAAAGTCGGACATAGCAGTCACAATTCCGGCGGCATCGTCGTCAACAATTTCGCACATAGTCCAATTTCGCATGTCTCTTCATCAGTTAGTCAGATCATAACCAAACTTCATCAACAATACATTCCTCACATTGATAGCCACCCATCCAGTGTCATTTGGGTAACCTTGACCTTCACCTTTGTGTCGATAATTTTGGACGTACGTCGAAATGTTGATATCATCCGTTAGTCAGATCATTATCAAACTTCATCAATAGCTTCCTCTCATGGATGGCAATGCTCCCAGTGTCATTCGGGTGACATTCACCTTGTTGTCAATAGTTTTGGATGTATCCAGTAACCTATTTCATCAACATTGCAAAGTATACTTTAGGGGAGAAATTTTCAATTTTAGGATAAATTTATTAATTTTTATTATACTGAATTTATTACATTATCACAGCCAATTTGGCTGTGATAATGTAATAAATTCAGTATAATAATTCTGCATACTTTTAATCATCAAATATATGCATTTGTTAGTTCTATATGAAATAATGCATTTCAGGAAAAATAAATGATTACTCCCTCAAAGTATACTTTGCTAGTAAAGTATACTTTGCAATGTTGATGAAATAGGCTACTGATACAGTAGTAATGGGTCATTACAAAACTTTATAAATAGCTTCGTCACGTTGATGGCTATTCAACCAGTGTCATTCGGGTGACTGTGACCTTGGTGACCTTGACCTTGGTGTCAATACTTTTGGACGAAAGTTCAAATGTTGAATATTCTCTTGATCAGTCATTCGGGTGACCTTTTAGTTGGATCATTACCAAACTTCATCAATAACTTCCTAACATTGATGGCTATCCGCCCAGTGTCATTTGTGTGACCTGGACCTTGGTGACCATCACCTTCGTATCAATAATTTTGGATTTCCTCACATTGTCACCTTGACCTTCATGGCGATCGCCTTGTTCGAAATATAGGTCATGTCCGTCAAACTGGACGTACGTATAGCTCCTCATAAGGTTAGTTACTATAGTTAGTAAGTTTGTTGGATGGTCAGAAAACTTTTATCTTTCAATGACCTTGACCTACTTTTTCGAAATATAGTTAAAGTCCATCAAAACTTTGAACTTGCGTCCAAATTTCACTAATCTTCTGATCCGTTAGTCTTCGCAAAAAATTGTCAGTAGCTTCTTTATATTGATACCTAACCACCCTGCAGCCTGAACTACTTTCATTGAAATATTGGTGACGTCTGTCAAAACTAGTATGTAGATCCAAATCTCATACATCAGTCGGATCTTCGCCAAACTTCATCAGTAGCCTGACTTACATCGATACCTAACAGGTCACCTTGACCTACTTTCCTTGAAATATAGGTCATGTCCATCGTCCAAAGTTTGCATCTCTCCTAATACATTAATCAAATGTTTGCTAACGTTCATTTGTAGCTGCCTTACATTGGTAGCTAACCACCCTAGATCATTTGAGTAACCATGACCCATTGGTAGTGGGTGAGACACTCCCTGGCGATCGCCTTGTTTTTTAGAATTGAACAATACTAGCAAATGCTGCAGATCCTGATGAGCCGGCTCATCTGGTTCTACAGCTTTACCTGAGATGTTTACTGACTATAATACCCCTTTCACCCATAAGTAACTGGAATGAATTTTGATATGTTAATTTTGCAACCAATCAACCGTCACATAATGATTTTCAGACTATTCCATTTATGAAAAGGGGATGTTTTTTATTACAAAAATATGAAAATTACTTACAAAAAGTGCAGATCCTGATGAGCCGGCTCATCTGGATCTACACGTTTTGCCAATACCGCTCACTATACAGGCCTTTGGTGTTGAAAGAGTTAAGTACCACTTTGATAGCTGTATGGTTAGTGTTTACTGCCCTGTATACGGTACCACTTTGATAGCGGGATTTAGTTTAACATTGGTAGACAGGTAGGTAGTGTATGAACAAATTCAGATAACTACACCTTGCAAAATCCACACCTTTGAATTTAATTTAACCTAATCAAGACCTATTTGGTTGGCAAATCCAGCACAAAGACTAAAGGAATATGCAATGATGACATCTTTGCATGCTAGCGGCGGAAATATCCGCCAAACAAATTAGGACTATACTGTATGTTTTATTTCTCTCTGTAAATATGTCTTGGAATTTCATTAGAATTGCGTCCTCTCTGGACGCAATTCTAATGACATTCCAAGACATATTCATGATATTTATAGGGAGAAATAAAAGAAAATACAATGAATTCTCGTCTGCTATTTTTGAACTATTTATAGCCCACAAATTTCCCAGCATGCAAAGAGTTAAGAAAGAGGATCATCTGTACCCACATAGTGATTCGAGTCTACACTGTTTGCTACATGAATTCAACTGAATATAACTTTCAATGCTGAATTAAAAATTGTTTTTCTGCTGTTTATTTCTTATTTGCCATTTTTAGCATAAAAATTAATATTTGACAGTACTTTAGAATCATATGGAAATGATTCTAAAGTACTATCAAACATGTTTTTATTGCGAACGAAGACAAAGTATAAAATAACAGCAGACAAAAACATTTTGTTTCCAGAATTCGAAAGGTTTAAGCTTGTGCTTTTGACATTGAAGACCCTCATCTATGGACATTGCACATGGGGAAGATCCTGATCTAAATGTATGAAAGACTAGATGGAGTATACAGTGTTACCCTCGCAGCCAGCTTTGTGCCAGATCAATCGGTCTACATATCTGTGGTAACGTCATGTTTTTCAGCAATCGGCCCATCTGTGTACCTGCATTGAAAATATCAGGCCTTTTGAATTTGTGATCATCTGATAGCTCTTGGGTCGGTTTTAATAAAACATTCCAAGCATGTTCTCAAAATTTATACTAAAGATCAGGCAGTTTGATTGGTCGAGGCTGAGCACAGCTCAGCCTCGACCAGTCAAAACTTCCCGATTTTGAGCATGAGAACCCAGCACGTACTCGGAAAGCATGAAAGATTGCACATGCTAGCAGTCAGATAAGGATCTTGATACATTTGCCAAAGACATGATGGATGTTTCACCAACTACATGGCAAATGGTACAAACCCTGATCAGGCGCATGATCTGGGTCTACCGGTACATTGGTATCAAAGGCCATACAGTCCATTTTGTCGAAGGGCATCGTAATTTTGCATGTTTGAGAAAATTTGAATTTTAAATTGTAGTGGTATTGTCATTGATGTTGAGCCAATTCAGCATGCACACGCTGATCAGCATTTACATGGTTGGCCGTTTAGTTGATAAATGCATTTGTGCAAATAAATTTTAATTCTATTTCCTTTGGAAGTCAGAATTTGTATTCGAAATCGGGCAGTTTGATTAGTCGAGACTGAGCACTGCTCAGCCTCGGCCAATCAAGCTTCCTGATTTCGAGCATGAGAACCGAGTATGTGTCCAGAAAGCTTTCATAAAAATTGCTAAGCATACTTATCTAGCTAAGTATACTTTGAGGGAGTAATCATTTATATTTCCTGACTGCATATATTTTTGATGATTAAAAGTATGCAGAATTATTATACTGAATTTAGTACATTATCACAGCCAAAATGGCTGTGATAATGTAATAAATTCAGTATAATAAAAATTAATAAAATTATCCTTAAATTGAAAATTTCTTCCTCAAAGTGTACTTAGCAAGATAAGTATACTTTGCAATGTTGGTGAAATACTACTGATCTGTAGTCTAGTAAGGGATTAGGAGCTATAATGGTCCATGATGTTTTTATCCAGACGGGTCTGTGTTGGGTTAGATGCTAAGTGGTGTGAATTATCGAGGAACAGCCTATTTCAGCCTGTCTGAACTTTAATGTGTCACAATTTTCAGTCGATTAGTCAGGCCGACCTTCTATAGTGGCAGCCAAGCTGAACTGAAGTTTCAATGAATTCCACTGGGTGACAGTGGAGCATAGTAGAATATGATTGGTTGATGAGGTTCCATTCATGTAGTCATATTTCGTTAACAATAAGTACTGCTACTACATATACTGGCGTAGTGGATCGCTGTTTATAATAACATATGTTCACTGTAGACGATAGAGCGCTGTTTCAGATCACCTGTACAATACAAATAAATACACCTTTGGGACTTTTCTAACTTTGTAGTTGATACTGTATTTAAGACGAATTGCAGACTTTGTTTAGTGCGCTAGCCAGCAAGAATTTACTGTACAATTATATTACTACAATCAATGTTTTTTTGTGAAATGTGATTTTAATGCATATATTAGAGACTTGATTTCAAGATAAGAAGCTACACATGAAACTGTTGTAATAATTAATGTGTGATAAAGGGGAAATATTCCCATATTTGTAACATCTAACAAACCATCAATCGAGTAAATAGACATACAGGGTGCTATCCTGATAAGTTTGTCAGCAAAGTGCAACAGTATTACTAATACATTCCGCTAAATTAGGTTTCCTGTCTGTGAATTTGAAAGCAGGATTATGACAGTAATCGTGGCTTACAGTTAATGATGGTATTCCACTGTGGACTGTAATACGAGTATGGATTTCATAGTATTTATGTGATATTTTATACAACTTTTATTTTATGTAACTCGTCTATGTGTATACGGATAGTGACTTGTGAATTTTGCTATTCTGCACCAACCATGTGGACCAACGGGGAATTCCGCTCAGAGATTATACGGATGTGTTTCCCATTGCTGATACTTACGGTACGATCTTTATTTTATTTTTAGTCTTAGATATTATTAATGGGAGTTCGTGGGGTGGTGATATTATTTATATTTAACCCTTAGACCGCTATCTTATTTTTTTTGTTGTCTGCTTTTCATTTTCTATTTTCCATTTTAATCATCCAAAACATGCTTTAACAGCACTTTAGAATAATTTATAACATGGTTTGACAGCACTTCAGAATCATTTCCATTGGAAATGATTCTGAAGTGCTGTCAAACCATGTTTTTATTGAGAAATAAGGCAAGATATAAAAGCAACAGCAGATGACAATTGTTGTGAGTAGCGGTCTAAGGGTTAATTATGTTTATTTTATTTTTTGAAGCTGGGCCTGGCTCATAAAACTCATTAACATTTTGAACATGTACTCAGAATTTGATTAAAATTAATCAGAGCTCAGTCTCCACGAAGCTGCTTGCTTTCGAGCATGAGATTTGAGCACATACTCTGTAAGTTTTATAATAACGGAGCTTGAGCCATGTTCTTAGTTGCTCATTGAATGTGACTCTATGATAAAATTGGACTTAATCGTTATTATGCTGAATTAAATTTTGTCGTCTGCTGTTTATTTTCTATTTTAATTTTTTACAGTCAATAACATGATTTGACAGCACTTTAGAATCATTTACATTGGAAATGATTCTAAAGTGCTGTCAAACCATGTTTTTATTGAGAAGGATGACAAAATATAAACCAGCAGCAGACGACAGTTTTCATTTCCCACATTCTAAGGGTTAATTGTGTTTACAAACAGTGTAGACCCAAATAAGTGTGTGCATGCACAATCTGATGGTGGGATACACTATTTACCTTTTTTTTAATGGAGATGATTCTCATGTGATGTGATTTTGGTGAGAAATATAACAAATATAAGAAAACACTCGGGAAATTACAATCCAACATTTTAAGGAAATATAATCACATGCATTTGATAAATAATCTTAACCAATCAGGCGATAAATGTTGGTAAACACAACAGAAATGCAATTAATTCACATTTTGTCAAGTTAAAGGTACCGGTACATGCTCACTCAGTAGGCACAACATGATCTTTATAGGAATTAAATAAGTGTATAACTGTGTCACTATTCCACCAGTACTAACAATTACGAGTGCCCGCTATACAAATATAATCATTTAGTAATATTTATTTTACTGATAGTGACGTGCGGTGGTATCAGGCTATTTTCATATGCAGATATTTTGTAATTATTTATACTAATTAAATGTGTCGCCTGAAAAAATAATATTTTCAACAGATTATAAAGTATGATCATTGCACATCAAAAAATAAATACAGAGAATAAATAGTAATGTCAGTTAACATTTTAAGGAAACACGGTTATCACCCCTGATATCAGTGTGGAAATTTATGTTGGATAATTATACAAAGTATAATAATGCCAATTATATCGTCGGGAAATGGTTAATGACTGTTTATTTTACTCGAACAATGTCCTATCTAATGAATGGACAAAGAAATATGCCTCCCTATATTATAACCTGGCACGTGGGCATGTAACTTTAACCCTCACTATGCAGGTCACGAAAATTGTCGTCTGCTATTTTTCATGTTTGCCTTAATTCTTAACAAAAAAACCTGTTTTGGCAGCACATGAGAATTCTGATGCGCTGTCAAAACAGGTTTTTATAGATAAATATTGAAAATAAAACATTTCCAGCAGACGACAAAATTTAATTTAGGGTAGTAAGGTTTAAGTGAATGATCATGATTAACAGGTGGAATGAATAGTATCAAAATTGGTCAGAAATGTCTCGTCGTCTGCTTTCGCGAGACAAACTTAGTCCCAGACCGTGACGCAGCCCCTGCTCAACATTACAAGCACGTGTACCGGAGCTTTGCTTACGCTGTGGTGCAATTAATAAGGTACACTAAACTCTAGATGAATCTCCATACTGGTATGAAATTTGCAACCATGATGAGAATATTAATTATGCCACGGCACGACGTGAACTTACATTGGCGGATTGAAACCGTGTCAATTGTCTGTTGTTTATTCTTGTGCTTTAGGTTTCTTATCAAAACATGTATTGACAGGACATGAGAATCGTCTCCTATGGAGACGATTCTCTTGTCTTGTCATTACATGTTTTTTTTACTTTCATTTTTCTTTTGAAATCTAATATGGTCGGTTATTTATGTATAGCTGGTGTGTGATCGTTGTATAGCTGGTGTGTGATCGTCAGTTTAGAGTTTTCTTGCGAACTGGTTTCAACTATTTTTAGGTGTATATCACCTATGCATTTGCATAGCGCTTTCTTCCACAAACCTGTTATCATAGTGCATTTTAACACGTTAATGGGCTATACCAATTTGATTCAATTTTAATTGGTCGAGTTCACAACTAGTGTCAGTTATTAAAGTGTATACAGTGGAGCCTCCTTAAACAGGGCTCCGTGAATGGATCCCAGGGTTCCAGTGTAGTGAGGTAGTGAGGTTCCACTGTAATACTCCACTATGAACACTGCAAGACATATTTGTGGCTGTGACTGAAGAAATGGGGCTTATGGGTTTTGCGACCAGTGGAGATTCAGATCAGCCTGTGCATCCTGGGGCTTATTGGTTTTGCGACCAGTGGAGATCCAGATCAGCCTGTGCATCCGCAGTCTGATCAGGATCTCCACTGTTTGCCGATCCATCAATAAAACACCTGTCATGCTTCTAACAGCCACATATATGTTATTTGTGATCATGAAATGAAACATTACCGTCGGTGATAAATAACAGTGAATCACACAAAATTAAAAATATACATAACGGTATTTTGGGTGCCTGATTTTAGAGAATTTCTACTTTAATACACACATACATGTAAAGTACAAAAATGTATGTACGTAAATTAATGAAATTTTAAGTTTACCCTCTTTCGTTGTGTGTAGTAACCAGACAAAACAAAAGTATGTTATTGTAATGCCTCATTTTCGGCTGTGACTGGAGAAATGGGGCTTAAGGGTGTTCAGGTCGGTGCAGACTCGGACCAGCCTGTGCATCTGCACTGTTCGCCTTTCAATCAATGAAACACCTGTCGTGCTTCTAACAAGCACTTTAGGACTGTACTATTTGATCAGGAGCTACACTGATCACAAATACCATAAGCTCCATTTCTTCACTCACATTTGAACAATTGTGTTTGTTGATCTTTATTATCATCTTATTATATCCGCATGTACTCTGAAAATGTTGACTTAATTCATGAAAAATATTGTAAATTTTGTAAACAGATTTAATGAAATTACGCAGATGTCAGAAGGTACAACATCACATTGCCTGTCTTTTAGTGATAAACATCAAAGTCAGTGTCCCTACATGTTGACAAACTGATGTTCTAATTTGGTTCTATGTGGGGCACTGGCACATCTTGTTTTGCAAACACAATTTCTACTCCATGATTTGCTGCCAACTAACAAACTTTTGGCTATTAAACACATTAAATCTAAAAAATATTTAAAAGTAAGTACTTTTTCATCAATAAAAAAAAAAGTCACCCTCTCCAAAAGAGAAGGATTTGATGAAATTCCATCAGACATTGATTTTATTACGAAAAAAAGATTTTCCTATGGGAATTTAACATAACTCGATTTCCAATTTTTTATTTTTTTTTGATCCTGAAGGAAGGATCAAAAAACGAAAAAAAATGGAAATTGACTCCGAAACCTGGCGAGATAGCTTGAAAATGATGTAACTTAGAAAACAAGTTAGATTTTGAAAATCGGTCCACAAATAAAAAAAATATTTTGGAGAGGGTGATTTTTTGTTATTGATAAAAAATTACTTAATTTTAAATATTTTTTAGATTTAATGTATTTAATAGCCAAAGTTCGTCGGCAGCAAAAAGTGGAACAGACAGTAATTTAATTTTAAAAAGTTGGCAGTTATCTGTTCTGTGTATTCCATACTGTTTTCGCAGAAGATAAACCGCTTAGCTGTGCTTCTCGATAGATATCGCAGGTACCGGCAAAGAATTCCATCATGTGTTTTACATGTGTGAACATAAACGAACAGTGTTTTTAATGATGCGTAGTAAAGACAATAGTTCTGTGACTTCTGAGGAATCACGGTGTTGTAGTTCTCTCGGTCTATTTGCTGGTCATGTGGCAGAGCTCTGAACTGGGGAATTTCGGGCTAATGTGTCTGGTAAGACGGGGATAATGTGTACGAGATGGTTCTAATATGCTACCAAAATGTGGTCATGAAGAAAATTAAAACATTTTTATGAAATGATAAATGATGTAGTTCGCCCATTTCATTCTAATTTCCATTCCAGGCTAATGTGTCTGGTAAGACCGGGATATGTGTACGAGATGGTTCTAATATGCTACCAAAATGTAGTTAAAACATTTTTATGAAATGATAAATGATGTAGTTCGCCCATTTATTGTGGTCTATACCCACGCATTGTATCTAAAAAAAAATATCTTTCTATTTTCTTCATTTCTCCATGAAAGTATTTAATTTACAAAATAAACAGCAGGCAACAACATTTAATTCAGCAAGGGTTATATATTAACACTTTCAACACTAGAGACCACTTTCCTAACATTCGCAAATGGTGTAGATCATGATGAGCCGGCTCGTAACGAGCCGTCTCATCAGGATCTGCACCATTTGTGGATATTATTTATTTCTTGCAAAATGACCCCCTTTTCTGCATAATGGAACAGTCTCAAACTTGACATGAAATATTCCATGTAACTGAGGGGTGAAAGGGTTAAGGATTAGCCTACTGTCTGTTTCACGAAAGCTGCCCAAATTTTACGGCCATATACCGGTAGACAATTCAAAAACAATATTATTTTCGATATTAAATTAAAGGAAAATTTAAGAATGAGCCTTCTTTTTATTTCGTGAAATTCGGTCAAATATTGATTTTATTACGAAAAATTGATTTGTCTATGGGAATTTAACATGGGGGAAAAAGGTAGAGGAGTTGTGGGAGGAGTCAAAAAACTAAAAATTTGGAAATTGACTCCGAAACCTGACTAGATAGCTTGGATATGATCTAACTAAGAAAACAAAAGTTAAATTTTAAAAATCAGTCCAGTATTTCTGAAATTCTAAAATATTTCCCCATATTAAATCCCCATAGACTCCGTGAAGATGTCTATGGGGATTTAACATGGGGAAATTTTGTTTTCGCAATAAAATCAATATTTGACCAAATTTCACGAAATAAAAAGAAGGCTCATTCTTAAATTTTCCTTTAATTTAATATTATCGAAAAAAAATATGGTTTTTTAATTGTTTATATGGCCGAAAAATTTGGGCAGCTTTCGTGAAACAGACAGTAGTATGCAGAATAGCCCTTCATCTCCTTATGCGCTGCTCCTAGGTGCTAGCATTAATGGGTCACCAGATCGAGTATTTCACATCCAAATGCTTTATACATGTACTTGAACATGTACATGCACTTGTACAGGTAATATATGGGATTTAGTACTAAATCCATTGACCCGGCCTTAAATGACCTTAGCTCTTGATAGGCCGTTAAACCCCAACAAACAAACATCCAAATGCCCAAGGCCCAAGGATTCATTCTTACCGGAATCCCATTATAAAAGTAGTAAGATTATTACTGATTCTGCTGCTTTTGGGAGGAGGCCAAGTGATTCTGGTGTGGCGAGGACCTGGCATCAGATCAGGATTATTCTGATTTCAGGGCTGGATATATATTTTAATTGTAAATATTCAGTTCTGATTTTGGGATTTCCCCCCCCCCCCCCATTTGTACATGTACTTGAACATGTATATGTACTTGTACAGGTAATATATGGGATTTAGTACTAAACCCATTGATCCCGGCTTAGATGACCTTAGCTGTTGATAGGCCGTTAAACCCCAACAAACAAACTTACCGGAATCCCGACTGGAGACCTGGTTTGGCCCTCACATATGTCGTTGGCATTCTTGTACATGTATGTGAAAGTTGAATCTGGTTATACCCCTTATGTGAGTATTAGTATTATTCGTAATCCTATTTTAGTGGAAGGGGCCAAGTGACTTCGGTGTGGTATGGACCTGGCACCAGGTCAGGTTATTCTAATTTCAAGGCTGAATATATATTTTTTCTATGTAAATATTCAGTTCTGATTTTGGGATTCAAATATGGGATCGAACTCATTGGCCCGGCCTTAAATGACCTTAGCTGTTGACAGGCCATTAAACACCAATAATAACAAAATAATAATTTAACCCCGTGTCAGATTTTGATAATATTCTGGGCATGATACTTTGCTACGCATTTGCCCCTCATCCAAATGCCCAAGGTCAAGGTCATTGGGGACTTGCGGTTAAGTTTCGAATTTTACCATTTGCATTTGGGTGTTTGTTTCGTCAATGCAATCTTTTAACCCCGTTGTCTGTGTCAGATTTTGATAACAATTGGATACTATGTCTACTATGCATGATGCTTTGTTACGCATTTGTCAAGGTCAGGGTCATTGAGGACTTGTTTTCATGTTTTGCGTCCAGCATTGCCATTTAGGTATTTTGTTTGGTCACTAAAATTAACCCCTTGTCAAAGTTTGGTAATGTTTGGCAGCAATCTGGGTGAGATACATAATTCCGTGGAATTCTTGTTAATTAGTTTACTCGTGTTGCTTTTTACACTGCAAACAAATGAATTATTTGCAGCTTGTATTTCTCGTTCGTGTGATTTATTTATATACGCTATAATGTGTGGTATTTAGTTGCAAAAATAACAGTGCTTTATTATGAAAATGAGTTAATCATATGTTGTATTAAGTAACATTAGATAGATGATACTCAAACACAGTGATAACTCGACATCTCATAATTCAAATTTCAAATTAGGTCTCCTGTAAGAAAAAATGTGTCAAAAAATCACTTAACCCTTACATCGCTATCTTAATTTTTGGTCGGCTGCTGTTTATTTTCTATTTTACATTTTTATCATCAAAAACATGCTTTGACACCACTTTAGAATAGTTTACAACATGCTTTGACAGCACTTCAGAATCATTTCTACAGAGTGTAGGACAAAATCCCCCCCGGACATAATCCCCCCTGGACATAATCCCCCCATGATTTTTTACACAGGAGGACAAAATCCCCCCCCCCCCCCTGTCGAAAATCACAGGTAGGACATAATCCCCCCTCCCCCCCATCAAAATTCAAGGTAGGAAAAATCCCCCCCCTCCAATGAAAATGTAGCCTAGGACAAAATCCCCCCCCCCTCCCCCCTCCCCCCGCCCCTCCCCCCACCCCTCCCCCCCCCCCCCACCGAATCAAGGTAAATCATATTCAGTACTTTTATTTGCACAATAAACATCAAACATCAAGCACATTTAATGAAGTATTTTCAGTTGCACAATCAAAGAAGCACATTTATATGGAAGGTAATATCCGCCATAATTCTATTAGGCTTGATGCTTGCTTGCTGATGACATTCTAAGTTCTAACCGTCTTATTACAATTCTATGTGGCTTGATGCTTGCTGAATGGTGCAATTACAACTTACTTTCATGTTATTGTATTCGTCATTCGTGTTTGTGACATTTGAAATCTTCTTGGTTGTAGTCTAAATTGCATGTGCATTTGGATTGATGCTTTATTCATTCGCACTGTTTCAATGCGTTTGTGTTGATTACATTCTGATGACATCCGGAGTTCCATTATTGATTATTGCATCGCTGTTTTGCCATGCGTTTCGGTCACCCTAAAACACCCAAAGGCTGGAAAATGCTACAAAGGCTACAAAGGCTGTTCGAAGTTGCTTGTACGTCCGTTAGCGGATATTTATATCATACATTGTCATTGAATTGACTGAATTAGTATGTGTTATGATCATGTTAATCATTTTAATCATTTGAATGCAATAATCTACCACAAATATATGTGTTTTTGGTAAATTATCTGAACGCGCACCTGCGCCGATCGGGCCGCGCGGAATTCGACAAAGAGTGATTAACACCTATTAACATATCGTTTAGCAGGTGCAGCTAAACACCGATTATACTTATTGCATTATTATTAATATAAGTCAATGATCGATCAACGACATTCATTTAAACATGCTTTATGTATCAACACATTACGTGACCAGGACGAATGCCGAATTTTGAGACTTCAGATATCTACCTTGAACATTGGTATCCACACCGTCACGGTGATAAAAATATGTTTATGAGCGCTACGTACGGCTCTGCAACGAATATTTCCTCAGATTGCGGAAGCAAAATCTTTTATTTACACGGCCGAATAAACGTGTAACTAGTTGTAAAATACATTTACGCTAGCCTACCGCTATATTGACGCTTCGTCAATGATGTCGCATTATATTACGTCACTACGTTGTATGACATCATAGTCATGTGACGTTATAATCACATACGTCAAGGGTCATGAACACGGTGATGATACTACTGAGCCATTTTCACTATATATATTGGATTACCCTCGTATGTGTGCATCTGTAAATATCAGTTTGCAAACGTTTCAGTATCCGCACGTGATGTACGCACATTGTGTTAAATAAAAAATGAAATATATGGTGTTACAATGTCACTTCGAAAAATAAACACTTAATTGTGTAACTATTCCACCCGTTTTTCTTATAATTTATACGTGGATACCCATTTTCAAGGTAGATAACTAGCTGATGTCTCAAAATTCGGCATTCGTCCTATGTTCACGTAATGTGTTGATACATAAAGCATGTTTAAATGAATGTCGTTTATTGATAATTGACTTATATTAATAATAATGCAATAATGCAATAAATATATTCGCTGTTTAGCTGCACCTGTTAAACGATATGTTAATAGGTGTTAATCACTCCAATTCCGCGCGGCCCGATCGGCGCAGGTGAGCGTTTAGATAATTTACCAAAACACGTATATTTGTGGTGGATTATTGTATTAAAATGATTAAAATTCATAAAATGATCATAACACATAATAATTCAGTCAATTCAATGAAAATGCATGTCATAAATATCCGCTAATGGACGTACAAGCAACATTGAACAGCCTTTGTAACCTTTGTGGCCTTTTCCAGCCTTTGAGGTGTTTAGGGTGACCCAACAAAAGTTACCTCGATAAGCCACGCCCCTTGACAACAACAATTGCAACAGTAATTTGGCAAGGTAATATCCGCCATAATTGTATGTGACTTGATGCTTGCGTGCTGATGACATTACAACTTGTATTCATGTTATTTTATTCGTCATTTGTATGTATTACATTTGAAATCTGCTTGTTGTAATTGTATCCCCCGGACTCCGTCGGGGGATACTATGGATTTGACAGCGCGCCGCGTCCGCGTCCGCCGCAGACACTTCTTGTCCGGAGCATAACTCGAACACCCTTTGGAATATTTTCATGAAACTTCACACATGCATAGACCACGACCCGAAGGTGTGTCGCGCACAAGAATGACAACTCTTGCATAGCTATTTTTTTAGTTATCTCCCTTTTTTGTTTCTCGCACTGATTTCGTGTCCGGAGCATAACTCCACCACCCTTTCGAATATTTTCATGAAACTTCACACATGCATAGACCACGACCCGAAGGTGTGTCGCGCACAAGAATGACAACTCTTGCATAGCTAATTTTTTTAGTTATCTCCCTTTTTTGTTTCGCGCACTGATTGACCATAACTCGACCACCCTTTGGAATATTTTTATGAAACTTAACACATTCAATTAGACCACGAACCGAAGGTGTCGTGCACAAGAATGACAACTCTTGCATAGCTAATTTTTGAGTTATCTCCCTTTTTTGTTTTCGCT
Source organism: Conchocele bisecta (assembly GCA_029237695.1). Classification (NCBI taxonomy): domain Eukaryota; kingdom Metazoa; phylum Mollusca; class Bivalvia; order Lucinida; family Thyasiridae; genus Conchocele; species Conchocele bisecta. Next base: position 29,274,858 of record CM055265.1, on the reverse strand, counting down.
CACTGATTTCCTGTCCGGAGCATAACTCGACCACCCTTTGGAATATTTTCATGAAACTTCACACATGAATAGACCACGACCCGGAGGTGTGTCGCGCACAAGAATGACAACTCTTGCGTAGCTAATTTTTCAGTTATCTCCCTTTTTTGTTTTGCGCACTTCTACAAACTGGACAATAATGCATGAAGACCTGTTTTCTCGTCTGCTCTGTATACCTTTTCTCGTGTGCTCTGTACACCTTACCTGTAGAGAGAACAATAGAAACTGGGAGAACCATGTGCTAAGCATGGGCTAGCATGTGCAGATGTCCACTGCTTGACCACTGCTTGACCACTGCTGACCAGGTAATTTATACAGGTAAATCACTACATTGGGTACTGTGTTGAAAATATTGTGGCATTATGTGGACCTCTGCAGATATATGTAGATAAATATAGGACTATTAAAAAAAAATCTGGTCTCCAATAGCAAGCATTATTATTTTTAAACTTTTTTTTGTCATTTTTTATTTATTTTTTTTTCATTATTTTTTTTCATTTTTGTTTTCAAATTATTTTTCAATTTGACTGGAAAAAAAATCTGGGCTCCAGTAGCAAGCATTATTATTTTTAAACTTTTTTTTTCCATTTTTTTTTTTCTTTTTTTTCTTTTTTTTTTCAAATTATTTTTCAATTTTTGTCCAGTAGCAGAAGGTCGTAAGTGCTATATACAGACTATTCACCTGTGCATGTGCTAGCATGTGCAACTGACCACTGACCACTTACAGGTAATTTATACAGGTAAATGATTATATTACATTTCCGTAAACTGTGTTGAAAATATTGTGGCATTATGTGGACCTGTGCAGATATATGTAGATAAATATAGGACTATTAAAAAAAATTCTGGGCTCCAGTAGCAAGCATTATTATTTTTAATTTTTAAACTTTTTTTCCATTTTTTTTTTCATTTTTTTTTTCAAATTCTTTTTCAATTTTTGTCTAGTAGCATAAGGTCGTAAGTGCTATATACAGACTATTATCATATAATAAAACAATTATTGACTAGTGAGCCATAGAATATAATCTGATATTCTATGGTTCACTAGTCAATAATTGTATAATATGTTCGGGCCAGTGAAAATTGCTTTCGGGCCCAGGCTCGAAGTCAAGGCGGGACAAGGCGAGGCATCTGATTCCGCGGAATTCTTGTTTACTTATCTCCCTTTGTTGTTTCGTGCTCTGATTTTGAATCCAGAGCATTAACTCGAACACGCATATACGCACCTTGCTCTATGGTCCTTCATACCGCCCTGTGCCAAATCCACGTTCGTTCTGCCCCCGTCAAGCCCAGGGTCAAGGTCACATACTTAGTGCTTCAAAAACATTACGCTTGGGTAAATATCTTATACTTTCTGTTTCTTTCATGGATCATGGATCATCTTCATAATTTCATTATACGCATTGCTCTAATGTTCCTCTTACCGCCCTGTGCCAAATCCACGTTCGTCCTGCCCCACCAATCCCCAGGGTCAAAGGTCACATACTTGGTGCTTCAAAAACTTTAACGCTCAGGTAAATATCTTATAATTTTTATTTCCATTCACGGATCAACTTCATATTTCATATACGCGTTGCTCTAATGGTCGTCTACCGCCCTGTGCCAAATCCACGTTCGTCCTGCCCCCGCCAAGCCCAGGGTCAAGGTCAAATACTTAGTGCTTCAAAAACTTTAACGCTCGGGTAAATATCTTATAATTTCTGTTTTCTTTCATGGATCATCTTCATATTTCATATACGCATTGCTCTAATGGTCCTCTACCGCCTTGTACCAAATCCAGGGTCAAGGTCACATACTTGGTGCTTCAAAAACTTTAATGCTCAGGTAAATATCTTATAATTTTTCTTTCCATTCACGGATCAACTTCATATTTCATATATGCGTTGCTCTAATGGTCCTCTACCGCCCCTGTGCCAAATCCACGTTCGTCCCGCCCCCGCCAAGCCCAGGGTTAACATCATATACTTAGTGCTTCAAAAACTTTAACGCTCAGGTAAATATCTTATAATTTCTTTGTTTTGTTTCATTTCACGGATCAGCTTCATATTTCATATATGCATTGCTCTAATGGTCCTCTACCGCCCTGTGCCAAATCCACGTTTGTCCTGCCCCGCCAAGCCCAGGGTCAAGGTCACATACTTGGTGCTTCAAAAACTTTAACGCTCAGGTAAAAGAAAATTTTGACTTGCAATTTGGCCTCATTTATTATCAAAGCGATATGTGGGACATCCGTGTTCTATGAACACATTTTCTAGTTTATTAAACTTCACACATGCATAGAAGACGACCCAAAGGTGTGTCGCACGTAAGAATGACAACTCTTGCGTCGTTAATTTCTTAGTTATCTCCCTTTGTTGTTTCGTGCACTGATTTCGTGTCTGGAGCATAACTCGAACACCCTTTGGAATATTTTCATGAAACTTCACACATGCATAGACCACGACCCTAAAGGTGTGTCCCGCAAGAATGACAACTCTTGCATCACTAATTCTTTAGTTATCTCCCTTTGTTTTTCCGTCACTGATTTTGTCTCCGGAGCATAACTCGAACACCCTTTTTTCAAACTACTTGTGTATCTGGGGAGGGGGATACACATGCGCTTGTCGACAAGCGTCCATTTCTAGTTGTATTTGTCTTTCTTACATGTCCATTCTGCTGATTGCTTTGTTCATTCGTCTTATTTACATTACAATTATTGATACGTCCTTATTCGTGTCCCTGTTTTATTGCACTAAGCATTTGCAATAGAAAATAAGACATATATAACTTAAAATGTTATCAGCCAGCAAGCATCAAGCCAAATATAATTATGGCGGATATGACCTTCCATACATTTAATAAAGTGTTTTCAGTTGCACAATAAACATCAAACAAGAATATGTATGTATCGTTTGTACATTTGTATACTGATGTCGGGGCCCAAACCATATTGAATTATTCGCCAAAACGATAACCAATCAGGTAATCCTTAATCAACTAATTGAAAGAAATCAGGCAATTCAATTACCCTGATTAAAGAGGATTAGAGGGTGAAATTTGAAAACCTGTTAATGCAATGATTCTTTCAAAACATATCATGGGGGGTGGCTTATGTCCGGGGGGGGGGGGGGGGATTTTGTCCTCCCTTGAATTTTGATGGGGGGGATTATGTGTCCTACCTGTGATTTTGGACGGGGGGGATTTTGTCATACCTGCATTTTAGACAGGGGGTGGGGGTGGGGGGCGTATTTTGTCCTCCTGTGTCAAAAAACACGGGGGGGATTATGTCCGTGGAGGATTTTGTCCGTATCCCGTATCTACAATATGGCTGCATTGAAATTTGTGATACGGACTCGGCTTGACATGTCGACTGGTAACTTTCTTGTTTTTTTCATATGCAGAAACAAAACCAGAAATCACTGATACAGTGGAACCTCTCTAAATCCGACACTGAGATAATATATGTGATCTCATTTTTGAGAAGTTTCTTGATTAACGCATCTCAGATAATTATGCATGTTCAGGGTGTCTGGTTTAGAGAGGTTTCACTGCAATTGAATTATGGATCACAATGGAAAATGGTGAACCAAGTAAGATATTAACCCTTTCCCTGTTTTGCGATAATTCGACTCTTCCAAATCGAAAACATCTGAATAAAAGAACCAAATGCTGGGTCAAATGATGGTTAAATTATCTGATAGAGTAGAAAACATTGTGGGAAAAGGAGAAATTGCTTGTTACAAGCAATTTCTCCTTTTCCCACAATGTTTTCAAAAGACATCTTCTGCAGAGGCGTGAAAAGTCGTCTCTATCAGGGAAAGGGTTAACGGTACATTTGATGTAATTTCCTGTGTCTATCTGACCTTACATTTGCTGTTAATTGGATGTTAAACCTTCTCACTTTTTAATGAAATTTATAACTACATGTCTTTTGCCAATAAAATGATAACTACTAGTACTATAGATCATTTTTTCTCGCTTCGGAAGCTCGGGAAATTTGAGGGAATTAATTGCAGAAAATGTTGGGACACCTCAGTAAAATTTGGTCAGACTGAACTGCAGTAAATACTAGTAAGCTACGATGACATTGCCCTGAATACATGTACACCCGTTTTCTAGGTCAGTTAATTGACAGTTGATTCATTAATTGATTGACAGGTGTGTGTTGCTGAACACGACTGGCGTAAACTACCTGACTGATTCAGTGAATTCTTTTGGCCGTTTTTTCTTCACCCTTGTAATCAGAACTGGGTAAAAACATGTTTGTACGTTGTCAGGCTGTTGATAACATCTAGTACGAATATTATGCAGTTTGGTGGGATATATCATGATACAAGTCACTAGTTGAATGGCATATTTGGGAGAAAACCGACCTTAACCCTTTCACTTCTAAATATCCTGATTTGTATTCAGATTTGCTATGCTATTTTCGGACTATTCCGTTAATGTGAAAATGTTGATTTATTTTTTTAGAATTTAATAATACTAACAAACACTGTAACGAGCTGGCTCATCTGAATCTACAGTGTTTGTTCAAGTTGGTTTTATGGTCTGTAGGTTTGAAATGTTAACCCTTTCATATCGCTGAGTAAATGACATAGGATCATCTTTGTCAATTTTCAGAATACTCCGTTTGTAAAAAAAAAGGTGTAATTTTGTAAAAAATAAACAACAATATAAACAGTGCAGGTCCAGATAAGACGGCTCATTTCGAACCGACTTATCTGGATCGAATATATTTACAAACACTGCAATGAAAGTTGTGTTGGAAATTTAAAGTGTATTTTACTGCTGTCTCGGAGAATACTATATTCCCTGAGCAGACTCTAGGCTGGTCATAAGTGACTAAGTCTCCTGTATCTGTGCCGACCTGTCATGATACATGTCACAATCGTTGATTTACTGGTTTACCAGATTTTAATCGTCACCGGATTTCATTACATAAATGAGCCGGCACAACATATGTGCTCAGGGGTATCTAGTATTCGTAGTTCCATCCGTCCGTAAGATTTGCGTTAAAGTTTTTGTTTGTTGGTCGAGGCGGCGGCCGGGGGTATCCGTGAGCCTCTGCTCACTGGATCTAGTTAGACATATGTCCAAATGTTGAAGATCTCGGTGAGCCTCGGAATTTCTACATGTTTCCTCGCCTCATCTGCCGAACTTGGTACCAACAGAAACTAACCATTCTCTATGTGACAGAGAAATGGGACCTTTGTCAATAGTGTACATCCCGATCAGCCTACGATTCGTTGTGTCACTGATGAAATTGTATAGTGTTCACTGTTATTGTTTAACTTTTATGCCCCCGTTCTCGGGAGTGTTCGGACTGTGTCTGTCCATGTGTGCGTCCGATCCGTGTTTGTGGCTATGGGTCTGGTCAATAAGTTTGCCAGAGTTTCTACAATCTGCATTATGTGTGCCGATGGGCAACATTTTCTTGTTCTTATTTCTCAATGAAAGTATATGTTGTGACCACTCATTTAATCAGACTTTCATTGAGAAATAAAGAAAATATATTCAGTATTTCCATCAAGTAAAATTTTTGTGCTATTGACCCACAATAATTTGTGAACATTGTATTGGTGATCTAGATAATTATGTGCTGATTGCCAACACCAGGTTCTGCATTTTCTTCCTTGTCATGGCTCAGGTAGTTTTTGGGCTATGTTTTTATTCTTGCTGAAAAGGTGAAGTGTTGTTTACAATATTATTAATTTGTGTGAGTGCAAAATAACTACCACTGCTTTCCTAATAGCAGTTAGTGAATGAAAATCAATCATTTTGAAGTACATTGTATGTTGGCAGAATATTCAGATGTGGCATACAAGAAAAGATACCAATTATGTAGACAATCAGTGTATGACCAGATCGGTCTGTACATATTTCAGGATCTGGGGGCCGTTTCACTAAACGTCGTACGACTAAAATGTTCGTAAGTGCAAACTTATAATAGCCTGTAAATTTCACATTAACAATATTTTCTTCTAAACAATTATTGGATTTACATTTATTGAGCATAGGCTGCATATGCAGCCTATGCTCAATAAATGTAAATCCATAAATTGATAGTTCCAGACAATCCTAAATTTGCACTTACAAACATTTTAGTCGTAAGAAGTTTAGTGAAACGGCCCACAGGTTATTCACTGTTTGCAGACATAGTTTGTAGCATTCGAAATATGGGTCCTGGCTGATAAAATTTTCCTTCTGGAAATTAACCCTTTCACCCCCAAGTTACTGAAATGCATTTTGATATGTTAATTTTCCAACCAATCCAATCATCTGAAAATCATTTTCAGACTAGTCCATTTATAAATATGGGGTGTTTTTTTTGTCGTAAAAATATGAAAATTACTTGCAAAAAGTGCAGATCGTGATGAGACGGCTCGTCATGAGCCGGCTCATCTGGATCTACACTTTTTGCCAATTCCACTATACAGGCCTGTGATGCTGAAAGTGTTAAGACTTCGGTTAGCACATGATCAGTTTGCATAGCTGTGTAGTCTGATCATCACAGTATTTTCCACTCATTCAATATTGTGTGGGTGGCAGGTAGGAGAATGCGATGGGTAATTTAACAATCGGGGTTCATCCTTACCGGAATTCCGACTGGAGACCTGGTTTGGCCCTCACATACGTCTGGTTTTACCGCTTATGTGAGTATATGTATTACGATTATTCGTAATCCTATTTTAGGGGAAGAGGCCAAGTGACTTTGATGTGGTATGGCACTGGCACCAGGTCAGGTTATTCTAATTTCAGGGCTGAATGCAGCAGGTTAAAACTGGATTGAACCCGTTTGCCCGGCCTTTGACCGTAGCTGTTGATATGCCATTAAACACAAATAAACAAACAAACATTCAATATTGGATCTGGATGGGTTGATATCCTAATGGTAAGACATTCAAGTGTTGTATCGGAGCTTGTTGGTTCAATCCTCGCTTTTTGCATGAATAAATATTTCCATAGTACTTTATCTAATCCATCCGACTGGTCATAGGGATAAGCAATCAAGCCGAGGTGCCGTCTCTGTATGAACGTACCTGTTGCCTATTTCATCAACATTGCAAAGTATACTTTCCTAGCAAAGTATACTTTGAGGGAGAAATTTTCAATTTTAGAATAAATTTATTAATTTTTATTATACTGAATTTATTACATTATCACAGCCAATTTTGGCTGTGATAATGTAATAAATTCAGTATAATAATTCTGCATAGTTTTAATCATCAAATATATGTAATCGTTAGTTCTGCATGAAATAATGCATTTCGGAAAAATCAATGATTGCTCGTAAAGTATACTTTGCAATGTTGATGAAATAGTCTACTGTTGCTGGATATTTAAACGCGTTTTCACTCGCTCTCAATATTGCATCATAATTATGACTAGCAGACGGGTGAAACTGTAAATGTAAATTAAAACAGAACTTAAATTTGTTGCAAATGTCTTAAGGTTTTCTTTGTCAGCTCATATTAGGTACATCTTGATAAATTCTGCTATTTAATCATTTGCATATTTCTACATTTTGTTAAAAAAAATCATCAAAATTATTTTAGTGACTGAATAACTGGTGAATATGTCCGGATTATGCATGCACGCGCATCTTCGCCTACACGTGTCCTACTCTCATTTTTAATCCACTATCTAAAATACACAGTGGCAGGTCTCATATAGGGCTGGTTGAGAACATGGACGTTACACCATTTTCAGAAATACAGTCGACCCTGTGAATAAAGGCCAGCATTGGAAAGTGAAAAATCTGACCTTTGTTCACAGGTGGTCATTGTTCGCAGGTTCATGTATGTAGTAATTGTATAATTACGAAAACAAAAGTGTGGCTATTATAGACAGGTAATTGCTATTTGCAGGTGGCCTTTAACCCTTAGACCGCTATCTTAATTTTTTTGTCGTCTGCTGTTTCTTTTCTATTTTCCATTTTTATCATCAAAAACATAATTTGACTGCACTTTAGAATAATGTACAACATGCTTTGACAGCACTTCAGAATCATTTCCATTGGAAATGATTCTGAAGAGCTGTCAAAACATGTTTTTAATAGGCAAGATATAAAAGCAACAGCAGACGACAATTATTGTGAGTAGTGGTCTAAGGGTTAACCTATGTTTGACTTAGTTCATCTTGAACATTCATGAAGACTGATGAGAAATATTTTGGCTATACGACTTTCAGTGACTGAATGGCAAACAGTAGGCCCTGATCAAACTGCAAAATTTGCGCAGCCTGGTTGCATTTTGTCACGTTTGTCCTTTTGTCAGCCGGCCCACGTTTAATCAGGCTATGCTTCATCTCCAATGGTCCGAAAACCAGCCATGTTTTCTCGGGAACTCTTCCCACATTCTTAATATTTTTACTGAAGCCAAACAATTCCTGGCAAACCTATTAACCAGTGATGAAGTCATGGCCGATTTGCCCACAGAGGATGCAGTGGTTATAATACCGCCTTTGAGCATGTTTATGCCTCGTTTATGACATGCTCCACTGGTTTATCTGGCAAAACATCTGGCAAAAAAGAATTTACAGTGGAACCTCTCTAAACTGGACACCAAGAACTCTCATTTATCTCCGGTGAGAATGTCTGGTCATGATCACAGAGCACACAGCTATGGCTCAGAATGACCAAATGCCTGATTTACAGTGAAACCTGGGGTCCTCCCAGGGTGTCTGGCTTAGAGAGGTTTCACTGTAAATCAGGCATTTGGTCATTCTGAGCCCAGGATGTCCGGTTTAGAGAGGTTTCACTGTACACCATATCTTTGTCCATGGCAATCTATGTTCGTCTCCTCCAATGGGAATGATAGACATACAGTGCTCCAGATAAGGAATTAGTAATTGAGTATTGTCACTCCATCATTTCTGAAGCAATTGGGTATTTCAAAATTTTAATTGTGTAAAATGGAATCACACTACTGTTTACGCATCAGCAGACCGCACTTATTCAATCATTTGCTTCTAAATGAAAACACATCTGAGACAATTCTAATGAAATACCAAGATGTGTTTTCATGGAAAAATAAGAAAATATGCTACATTTGTGGTCTGTTTATTGTTTTCTGTAGCATGATAAAGATACCACAAATTTTTCATTGCTTTTTGTTTTACTACTTCTGATTTCAATGGGTTTTTGTCTCGCCCGCGAAAGCTGAAAGTGAGACATAGGTTTTGCTTTTCCGGCGGCGGCGGCATCGTCGGCCGCGGCGTCATTCAATGTTAAGTTTTCGTGTTACTGTCATTACTTCAACACCTTATCAGCTACAGTCATCAAACGTTATACATACCTTTACTATGATATGTAGAAGAATATAGGACTATTCTCGGGGCCCCAAGGTCAAGGCTCCAGGGTCAAGGTCAAGGCAGAACAAGGCAAGACATTTGATTCCGCGGAATTCTCGTTGGCAATTTTAATTGGGTATTTACGCAAATACGCACCTTATCTGAAGCTCTGGGCATATAAAAGTGCGCCTCCAGCAACTCTATAGAAGAGCAAAGATGTCCCACCACCACCTTGCTGTAAAAACAATCATGTAGTTTGTCCGACAGTTGAGGGCCGTGCAAAAACGGTTTGTGCCATCTGAATATTAATGATGATGATACAAAGCATCACTGTCAGTTTTTGTGAGAAATTTATGCATTTGTACTGTTATGTGATGACCCAATAAAGCATGTTTAATTGAGTGAATTGGGTTGGCAATTTAAAAACGCATTGTTGTGTCATATTTGTGGCTGTGACTGGATAAATAATGCCTATGAGCGTTGTGGCCAGTGTAGATCCAGATCAGACTGCACACAGTTTGATCAGGATCTGCACTGTTCACCATCCAATCAATGAAATATCTGCCATGCTTATAACTCGCAATGTGGATGGTTAACAGGCTACAGGAGTGATAAACACTGGTAGGGATAGGTTGTCACTTAGGGGTTAGAACACCGGACTTCCAATCCGGAGGTTGTGGGTTCAAACCTCGCACAGGGCATCGAAAAATCAAAAACTTTCATAGTATTTCCATCACACTGGTCTGTCGGATGAGACTTTAAACTGTGGTCCCGTCTCTATTTGAGATTAGCTGTTGGTGGGACGTTAAACCATTCACTTTCACTTTTTTTTTTATAAATACTGGTCATTTGAATAATGATAGTTCTGGATCAGTTTGTTAAAAAAAAAAGACAGAATATTTTTGCAGGAAACATTGATGATCACTAAACTTCGTACGACTAAAATGTTCGTAAGTGCGAACTAATGATCGTCTGTAAATTTCACATTAACAGTGTTTTCTTGTAAACAATTGTTGGATTTACATGTATTGAGCATAGGCTGCATATGCAGCCTATGCTCAATAAATGTAAATCCATCAATTAAAATTTCCAGACGATCGTAAATTTGGACTTACGAACATTTTAGTCGTACAAAGTTTAGTGAAATGGGCCCCCCGGTCCAAGTCCCTTGTTGCAAACCTAGTTGTATATTTTTATGTGAGCTGTCATATTTATGATGTAGTTCAGTGAATAATGATACATGATTGTTAATAAACAAAAAATTATGATAATTTAATATGTGCACTATATGACATTTATTTAACGGGTTCAGTATACATACTGTCATCCATTGCACAGGTATGTATGTGCCATGAATGGTTTATACTTAACCCTTAGACCGCTACACACAACAATTATTGACTGCTGTTGCTTTTATATCTTGCCTTATTTCTCAATAAAAACATGGTTTGATAGCACTTCATAATCATTTCCATTGGAAATGATTCTGAAGTGCTGTCAAAGCATGTACGTTGTAAATTATTCTAAAGTGCTGTCAAAGCATGTTTTTGATGATAAAAATGGAAAATAGAAAATAAACAGCAGACAACAAGAAATTTAAGATAGCGGTATAAGGGTTAAATCACATGTAACACAAATTCGGAATCTAAGGTGGTATGCAGTTAAAAATGAAACATGGCAAATAAATAACAAAATAATGTCGCTGTATGAATATGATTCCCATGCACTGTTGAAAAGCATGTTTTGTTGATTTGCATTAAAGTTAAAGTTTGCGTTCGGCTACCTAATATCTCTGTTACTGTAATCTCTGTTACTTCATGATATGCTTATTTGTCATCATCCGTATTTTCATTCTGTAGCCCACCTATGTGGTCCTATGCTGAAGGTCAAGGTCAGGGGCCCGTTTCATTAAACATTGTATGACTAAAATGTTCGTAAGTGCAAAATTATGATAGTCTGTAAATGTCACATTAACAACGTTATTATTTCCAGACGATCCTAAATTTGCACTTACAAACCTTTTAGTTGTACAAAGTTTAATGAAACGGGCCCCAGATGACTTAAAATTTATGTATTAACTTAAAAGTGTTTGTGGGGTACATCTCCCAACAGTGTTGCTGATTTCTGGTTTCGCTCAATTCGCAAATGTTGGTAGAGTTATGCATTTTTGTGCTTGCATGTGCATGTACTTTAGTAAGCTTTATTGGACGTTTTTACTATCTGTATTCAGGGCTCCAGATAAGGAATTAGTAATTGAGTATTGTTACTCCATCATTTCTGAAGCAATTGAGTATTTCAAAATTTGAATTGGGTAAAAATAAAATCACACTACTGTGTCACAGGACCGCAATTATTGAATAGTTTGATTCAAAATGAAAACATGTCTTGGCATTTCATTAGAATTGTCTCCTTGGAGACAATTCTAATGAAATACCAAGATGTATTTTCATGGAAAATAAGAAAAATATGCTATATTGTGGTCTATTTTTTTTTATTGCTTTTTGATACTCGCTACTTCTGATTTCAATTGGGTTTTTGGCAATTTTAATTGGGTATTTAAGCAAATACGCAGCTTATCGTGAGCAATGTACATTGAAAAGTCTGTATCAAAATCTAATCTTTCTCTGCTGTAGCCTTCAGGAATCATTTATATTTCAAAGCCCCCCTCCCTGGCTGGCCACTGATACTGGGGAGACCACTGGCCACTACTGGCCCTTATCTCCCTTCAGTCTGATAATTATAAGGAAGCACTGATAGAGAGAAAAGCGGCTGTGACTGGAGAAATGTGGCTTATGGGCCTTGCGACCAGTGTAGATCCGGATTGTTACCAAATTATCCCCATGGTTATCATGGTCTCTGGTAGTATATAGCAAACAATGAAACGAAAACACCTTGTTATTTGATCAAATAAAATGTGTGTTGTTGATATAATTCATTGCCATCTATAAAGTGAGAAAAAACATGTTTTCAATATGTGAGACATCTGACACACAGTGTATTTAATGGTATCAGCACAAAATCAGTGGCAGTTTATCACCAAAAAAGTCCATAAAGTGAAAAACCTCATATTGAACATCTGAGAGAAAACCAGTGCCTTGAACCCATTCCTTTCGGAATACACCATTACGGGTATGAAATTTAGTAAATCTTTTTTTTTTGCTTAATGAAAGTATATGTTGTCACCACTCATTTGAACCGTCTCAACGAGACGGTTCAAATGGTGGTCGCGACATATACTTCTGAGCGCATGCAAGGAAACTATTTAGGATGTTCCGCAGACATAAAAAAGTGTTAATAATGATCAGTATAGACAGTGTAGGAGGTGTGGGAACGTGATACTGGTTCCCTGTTTCCTGCAGAGCAAGGAAGTCGAATAGACCAGAAAGGAACCAGTGTACTGTTGTTGTGTGGGTCGCTGGAGATGAACGACCTCATTTAGAGGATGTTCCCTATTAGAGGATGTTCCCTATATTGCTCTCCAAGAACCCTGCAACTGCTGCCGCCATCTAGACTGGAGTGTCAAGTCTGTTACGTTGGACTGCGTGGGTGGTGGTCGTGCGAACGAGACAGCGTAAATTAACCCTTTCCCTGTTTTGCGATATTTCGACTACCAAATCGAAAACATCTGAATAAAAGAATCAAATGCTGGGTCAAATGATGGTTAAATTATCTGATAGAGTAGAAAACATTGTGGGAAAAGGAGAAATTGCTTGTTACAAGCAATTTCTCCTTTTCCCACAATGTTTTCTAAAGACATCTTCTGCAAAGGTGGTTGGGCGAACGAGACGGCGTAAATTAACAGTATGGGTTCCTCATAAGAATCACGATTTGCAAAAATATGTTAAAACATGCATGTCTGAGGAAAGTCTGGTGATTTTTCATGTCTAATAAGGTTATTGTAGCTTTACGCCCGTTGAGGCATGGCCAGTCAATAAGGGGAGATAACTCAATGAAAACCAATAGGGTTCTTCATCTTGCTGTGATAAACATGTATCAAATTTGGTTACGATCCGTCAAGTAGAACTTGAGTTATTGCGTGGACAAGGATACAGAGTGCGAAAATTAGCTGACAAGGGGAGATAAGTCATCGGAAATTTGGAAGGTCACAATATACGCCCGTTGAAACAAGGCCAGTCAATAAGGGGAGATAACTCAATGAAAACCAATAGGCTTCTTCGTCTTGCCATGATAAACATGTATACCGATATTTGATTATGATCGGTGAAGGAGAACTTGAGTTGTTGCGTGGACAAGGATACAGAGTGCGAAAATTAAAAATGGCCACCCACCGCTCATACAAGGTGAATAAATAATACATCCCGTTTTTTCAAACGGGCATGTAAAAAATCAGCCCTTCTGCATCACATTCCGCAAACTCCATGTCTGAGAACCAGAGTAGTTTTTTATGGCCACGTATATATTCAAATAGACCACAATTTGACGAAATGGGCTTGCTTCATTTGTGACCAGTGAAGACCGAGATCAGCTTGAACATCTGCGCTGTCTGATCTGGGTTTTCACTGGTCACCAACGAATCTACAAAACTTACACGTTTAATTCAATGAAGTCATTTATTTTTTACCAATTTATCTAATATATTGGTGTGGGTACATTTACACTGGAACACCAATTTGTATGATAAATGTGAAGATGAACGGTCATTTTATCGCTTCAGTGAGCATGCTGATCAGGATATACACTGATCAGTCGGAACTGAAATGTGCCAGGTTTTTGTCGGACCATTATCCAAATGAAATAAAAGCCCATTTTGGATTCAAAGCCAGCCAGAATACCATTAGATCTAGTTACTTGTCTGCTGATATGTACAAACAGGCTGACTTGACTGCTGATGGAACCAACTTATTGACCATTAGGGTGTTCATTACTAATGCTAGGCATATCACCAGACACTTATATAAACAAACCACTGTTATTCATTGAAGCCATTATGGCTGCTATTAGTGTTTTCACTAGCACTTAGAATACAGGGAAAAAAATATTGTCATCGGCTGTTGTTTTATATTTGGTATTCTTTCTCAATAAAAAACATAATTTGACAGCACTTTAGAATCATTTCCATTGGAAATGATTCTAAAGTGCTGTCAAATTACGTTTTTAATGAGAAATCTTTAAAATAAACGATAAACAGCTGAGGATACTATTTAATTCATCATTGTAGAGACTGGTACCGTAACTGGATGTTCTGGCATATGTTGGAGGACATGGTGATTTATTGACAATTAAAACCTGATTATTGCTTGAAAAATGATTGTACATATATTGGTACAATATATTTTTCATATTTTTCCCTTAATATAGTTTACTGGTTGTACATGTAAATAGTAGATGTTAATGTGTTTTTAAGGTGATTTCTTAGGATTTACTGCATCATGGAAGCCCACATGACATCATTTAAGTTATCTGACTTTATTTCAGGCTTATAATACAATGTTTCTTCTTGGAACATAATAAAAACAAGAAAATTCAGCATTCATATCATATACCTTGTACTCGCGTGCTCATGGGTACCGTATTTATGCTAATAGTAGCCCCCTCTCTAACAGTAGCCCCACCTCCCATATTTCCATTCTAAATTTCCTTTCGAAATATGTTGTTTTCACATACAAAAGCCATTTAAAACATTGTTTTAAATGGCTTTTGTATGTGAAAATAACATATTTTGATCCTATTTTCCGTGTTTTGATCCCCACGAATTGCGTAGCCGCAGGGGGAGTTTATTAGAATAAAAACGTTATTTATACAACTGTCACCCGAACCAGGAGCACCTGTTAGTGTGATCGGGGCCCCATCAATTTATTGGATGTATAGGCAAGTTGTTAATGCCAGCACTGATGTAGGCGTTGATGGAACTAATCACTTTAACATCGCTACCACTTGTACACCAGAGGCTGCTGTTGTTCTAGTCGAGGAGTCTATGGACTGATGGGTAGAGATAATTGGGAAATATGGAAATGTGGTTTTTATGCCCCGGTATCGGTAGAGCCAGGAAGCACATTGTGTCTGGACTCACAGGTTGAAGTAACGGACCTCCGTCTATAAATACATTAAATATGCCTAAAAGCATCAATAAATGAAGACAAAAAATAAGCTAAAAAATATTTTATTAAAAAATATTTTTTTAGCTTATTTTTTTCCGTCTATAAATACATTAAATATGCCTAAAAGCATAAATAAATGAAGAAAAAAAATAAGCTAAAAAATATTTTAGTAAACAATATTTTGTTAGCTTATTTTTTTCGGTCTATAAATACATTAAATATGCCTAAAAGCATCAATAAATGAAGAAAAAAAATAAGCTAAAAAATATTTTAGTAAACAATATTTTTTTAGCTTATTTTTTTTCTTCATTTATTGATGCTTTTAGGCATATTTAATGTGTTTATAGACCTCGGTCCATTACTTCAACCTGTGTCTGGGCTGAGCATCATGTCCAGGTGTGTTTCAGTGTGAGTGTCCGTGTGTCCAGTTAAGAAATTTGCAGGACTTTCTCTAAGCTGGGTGGCAATTTTCTCTGAATCCTGGGACCGTTTTAATTCTCAAAATCAGGAAGTTTGTTTGGCCGAGACTGAGCTGTGCTGCCTGTTTTTTAGTGTGAATTTTACAAAGTTTATTTGCATGGGTCCAGTTAAGCGTTGAATCATATTCATGCAGGCTGGTTGCAAGATGGTTAGTGTATTATGCTTTTGTCTTGTTTGATAGGAATAAACAACACGTTTTGAGAATTTACCAGCTGCTAAAATACAGACTGAAGGTGCAATGTAATTAACCCTCAGACCTTAGATCTTATTTTTTTTGTCGCCACTGTTTATTTTCTATTTTCAATTTTGATCATCAAAAACATGCTTTGACAGCACTTTAGAATAATTTACAACATGTTTTTATTGAGAAATAAGGCAAAATATAAAAGCAACGGCAGACGACTATTGTTGTGAGTAGCGGTGTAAGGGTTAAAAAAAATTTATATGCGATTTTTGATAGTTGTTCAAAATTGCAACAAATGCACACATTGTGTGATGATTGACTTCAGTGACATCGGCGTCAAAACAAGACTATAATGGACCACAGCATGTGGCTGTCGATACCGGGGAAGTATGCTGAATTAAATTTTGTCGTTTCCTGGAAATGATTTATTTTCAATATTTCTCGATAAAAACCTGTTTTGGCAGCACATGAGAATCGTCTCCCTGGAGATGATTCTCATGTGCTGTCAAAACAGGTTTTGTGTGAAGAATTAAGGCAAAAATGAAAAACAGCAGACGACAATATTCCTATCCCGCGTAGTGAGGGTTAAGTGGATTACCACAGCCACACCAACTACCAATGATGAAGTACATAAGAGCGATTTTATCAGCTCCACACTCCTATAATATATAGTTTGTTTCACACAATTTTTAAATGTGAAAGTCGTTATCATATTTCCTGAATCATCCACAAAATTGCTGAATATTATTACCATGCTGATAAATCTTCTCCATCCCAAGTGTATATTATTCAATTATAAGATAAATGTATTGTATTGCGGAATATTACAAAAATGACAAATGAATTTGAAGGAAAATGTTATGAATGTGCTGTATCATGTGCATATGAGATTCGCCTGTCAATATGGGACTTGCTGTGTTTGTGGCAGTATAGCCTCAGATCAGGCCGAGCGTCAATGTTTGCTTTCTGGGGTGATGATATTAAGTGACATTTATTGTGCTCAATTAGGCTATAAAAGAAAGTGACTTACTGGAGAAATGGGGTTTACAACATTTGTGGCTAGTCTAGTGCCTGATTCGCTAGCACCCTCCGGCAGCCTTGTATACTGTGTGTTGGGCACGTGTTTCACTGCCTGCAAACAGTGCAAACCCTGATAAGATTTCTGATGCGCAGGCATATCTGGGTCTACCCTGACCTGAACACAAATGCCATGAAGCACATTTTTCTAATCGGTCATAGTACAGCTTAACCCATTTCATGCTGAGGATATGCAATTTTGATTGGAGAAAATCATAAATATTTTCTTTAAATGTGCTTAAAAGTATATGTTGCGACCACCATTTGAACCGTCTCATCGAGACGGTTCAAATGAGTGGTCACAACATATACTTTCATTGAGAAATAAAAAAAAAACATTAACAAAATTTTGTACCCATAAAGGTGTATTCTGCATGTAATGGGTTAAATAATCAATTGTGCACATCAAACTGAACTTCATATTTGTTTCTGTTATCAATCAATTAATTATTTCCACTTTCAAGATTTATATGATGTTCTAAAATGGCCACCAAGAAAATGTACTCTGCGACCAGTATAGCCCCAGATCAGTCGACGCATCCGTGAATGTTTCAAAATGGCCACCAAGAAAATGTATATTGTGGAATATTCAACCAGCAAGCTAGGCTCCCCCCCCCCCCCCCCATTAGCATATTTCACCAAAATTGTAAAGTATACTTATCTTGCTAAGTACACTTTCGGGGAGAAATTTTAAAATGTAATAAATTCAGCATAATAATTAAGTATACTTTTAATAATCAAATATATGCAATCGTTAGTTCTATATGAAATAATGCATTTCGGGAAAAATAAATGACTACTCGCTCAAAGTAAACTTTGCTAGATAAGTATGTATGCTTAGCAATTTTAGTGAACTCGGCTACTGATGTTTGCCATTCAGTCACTGAAGGACCCTTACTGGGAACAACAGAATGATTAGATCAGAATCTGATGATGTGAATGTGCAACGGGAGAAATCTACACCATTTTTGCAATTTAATATGGTACCTTTTCTTAGCCGGTAACCAAAATACATGAATGTTTACACCCTCAATGTTCAATTAACGATTATGATGGAAAAAAGGTGATATTATTATGTGTTATTCAAAAATGCATTTACATATATTTATCACATCACATGCATTTCATTGCGCTGTATACATTTACTAGATAAATGTTTTCCTCAGATATTAATCCTTAGACCGCTACACACAACAATTGTCGTCTGGTGTTTTTTTTATATCTTGCCTCATTTCTCAATAAAAACATGGCTTGACAGCACTTGTCAAACCGTGTTGTAAATTATTCTAAAGTGCTGTCAAACCATGTTTTTGATGATAAAAATGGAAAATAGAAAATAAACAGCAGATGACAAAAAAATAGCGGTCTAAGGCCGATCTTATCACTTCCTAGTGCCTTTAGCATGACCAGTCTGTTTATAAATATGGAATATCGAAAATATTCAAACTTGTAAACAGTACGCGGAAGGTATTATATGATTGTATATTCTGCATAACGCATATCACCTGGGCTATATTAATAATACTTGCTCAACACAAAATGGACCTTCTGAGATTTGAACCAAGTTCTGGATCAGAGTTACCTACTGTATGGTATCTCAGTAGAATAGTGAAACATTTGGAAACCGGTCTACCTTGGAGGGCGGTCAGGGTGTCCAGTTTGGTAATTAACCCTTTCAACACCACAGGCCTGTATAGTGGTGTTGGCAAATAGTGTAGATCCAGATGAGTCGGCTCGTGATGAGCCGTCTCATCAGGATCTACACTTTTTGCAAGTACTTTTAATATTTTTCAGAGCAAAACACCCCCTTTTCATAAATGGACTTGTCTGAAAATATTTTTTGTGTCAATTGGATTGATTCGTAAATTAACATATACAAATTCATTCCAGTTTCGTAGGGGTAAAATGGTTAAGGTATATGATGATCACTCACAGTTTGTGTTAACCCTTTCAACACCAAGTAACTTAATAGGATGTTCCATGCCAATGTTTCACGCTATTTCATTAATTTTGTTCATTCAAATTATCCCATTCTTCTAAAAGGGTAATCTGTACGACGTTTAAAATTATTAACAAACAGTGGAGATCCAGATGAGACGGCTCGTTACGAGCTGGCTCATCTGGATCTGCACTGTTTGCAAACATTGTCTCTATAGAGGTCTGTGGTGTTGAAAGGGTTAATGTGCAATTGCAATCATATTCAGATATATTCTCTCGGAATTACAATTATACTACCGGTAGTATGAAACTTTTGAGGAAAAGAACCTCTTTTCTTTATTTGATTGCGGAAGTATATACCACTCGTTTGAACCGTCTCATCTACACAACATCTACCTTTATGGGGAAATAAACAAAATCTTTGATGTGGCGGGACACCTGGTACTAACTGCAGCTCTTGTAAAGTCGGTGTTGATTTCACAACTTGTTGCATAACAGTTATCAATATTCATTCATTCATTCACTCATGCATCCAAACTAAGACTCGGTGTTAAAGAGATGTTAAAACCGCAATCAATCATTCTAAATTCAACCCATTACATGCAGAATACACCTTTACGCGTATGATTGTTTTTAAATATTTTATTTTTATTTTTGTTATTTCTCAATGAAAGTATATGTTGCGACTACTCATTTGAACCGTCTCGATGAGACGGTTCAAATGATGGTCGCGACATATACTTTTAAGCACATTGAACAAAAATATTTATGATCTTCCCCAATCAAAATGGCATATCCTCAGCTTGAAATGGGTTCGAGCTGACGGTATCACATTTATCTACATGTGGGGTGCCTAGCTGCTACCTTGGTAGCTGCTACATTTCAACATGATTTCTTCCAAAATATCCGTTACAATTCGGAACTATTATGAAGTGTTTATCGTATAATCTACATTACACACTACTGAAACAAGAAACTAGCACCAGCCACGGGATATGTGGTGTAGCGTTTTCTATTTGGCTAAACTTTAGAATGTTTTGTCTAAAAATAATTTTCCTCAGCTATTCACAGATTAGTAGGTGTACAGTGTCTAGATATTATGACGTATGTATCGTGATACATTTTGAAGTTGCCAACAAGTATTGCTTTGATTGTGTGAAATTATAAATACCCTTTGTAAGGTCAATATATACAAGCAATTAACCTTAGACCGCTACTCACAACAATTGTCGTCTGCTATTGCTTTTATATCTTGCCTTATTTGATGATAAAAATGGAAAATAGAAAATAAACAGCAGACGACAAAAAAATAAGATAGCGGTCTAAGGGTTAACAGGTGCATATACACGTGTATAATTATTATGTTTTGCACCATAGTACTTTAGAAATATATTATGTCAAATTTCTCTTTGTGCCTAAATAGCCATTAGCAGGGGCGGATCTGGAGGGTGGGGGTGTTCAGGGGTTGCAACATTTGGCATCTGGATCTACACTTTTTGCAAGTAATTTTCATATTTTTGAGAGCAAATACACCCCTTTTCAAAAATGGACAGGTCTGAAAATCTTCGAATGGCTGCAAAATTAACATTTCAAAATCCATTGCAGTTACTTAGGGGTGAAAGGGTTAAGGTAAGATTGAGTACTTTGGCTAATATTAGCCAGCTTAAAATCGACATGTAGCATGCTGGGTCTTCACGGAGGTCTACCAAGTCGGTTATTAGCTGCCTTTAATACTGATTGGAGCTAATAAAACATAACCACAAGATCGAAGTTTGAACCCATGTCCTGTTTCACACTTGGCTTCGTGGTTATAAGCTGGTTCTGAACGGACAGAAGGCAGCGAAGTTTGATATGCCATTAATGCCCATTCCATTCGAGACAAGCCATGTGATTTGGTACCTAAGAAGATGTGTGATTTTTCATGAAAAATATTTACATAAATTGATATTTTCTGTAAAAAAAAATTGTATTAGAATTCGAAATTTCATTGCAAATGCAGAATTCTCTATTCTGCATTTTTTCTGAATGATTTGTCAATTTTCGGCGTCCTTTACTGAAAACTGTAAATTTTGTAACTTTTTCCATGAGATATTGCATATCTTCTTAGGTACAAAATCACACGGCTCGTCTCATTTATGTTTTTGTTTTTTTTATGTTTTAGAGCTGAAACTTGCCTTAACCCATTAAAGACGGGATACAATTATAGTAGTATGGAAGTTTTGAGAGAATAAATTCCTATTTTTTTTAGTTGATCTCAAAAGTATATGTTGTTACCACTCGTTTGAACCGTCTCAGCGAGACGGTTCAAATGAGTGGTAACAACCTATACCTTTATGGAGAAGGAAGCAAAATTATGAGATCTTTTCAAAAAAATGATTGTATCATTAGATGTAAATGGGTTAACTCTTTGCGTGCTAGCGGCAAAAATATCCGCCAAACGAAGGAGTGTATGTTTTATTTCTCTCTGTAAATATGTCTTCAAATTTCATTAAAACTGAGTCCTCAGGACTCAATTCTAATGAAATTCCAAGACATATTCATGATATTTACGGGGAGAAATACAAGAAAATATGATGAATTTTTGTCACTATTTGAACTATTTATAGCCCACAAGTTTCCCAGCATGCAAAGAGTTAAATGAATCGCCAATCAATGTTCACTTTATTTGCCATCCACGGTTTGTCTATACAGTGACATCTCTATAATCCGGACACTCTAGGGACCTCCCAGGGTGTCCAGATTAGAGAGGTTTCACTAATTTATACACATAACTGTTCCCAGATGTAAATTTGTGCTTTGCAATCATGAACAGATAATATCATTAGAGACAAATTGCAGCAAATTTCTTACAAAGTACGCACACTGTGCTGTGTCCAGTCCATTGGTATAGTCATATTACAGAGACTACTCTTCTGGCTTTTGAGCTATTTTTGTCAGTTTCCCACTTGCTGTACAAATTAAGCATGCTTTTGTTTAAAAATATACGTGTAGAGTAAGCCAACTTTTTCTCCTGTTGAAACAATTTTAGCCATTCCAATTTTTATTTGAGCGCTAGTGAAGAATTATACAACCAACATCCACATTTGAGGTCTTACAGTTTTTTTTGCAAATGAGCTGATGTCCGTCGCAGCACGTATTTTGCCAGTTGAACATTTTTAAAAACACGGGTCTTACGCCATAAAAAATAGTTCTAACAACTTGTGTGATCACCTTTTTAGTGTGATAACTGTTTTGATTGCTTTTTTTTGTGCTAAATGTATGTTATTTATTGCAAATGTTTTTGTAGTCTAAGGGTGCGACGATTAACCGCTATACTCGCGATTATTCGCGATTCGTAACTCCCAAGATTCGGTGCACAAATACAATCTTGTGGTTTTCCAAAAAATCTATTTTTAACTCGTTGTTGCTGTGAAATTTCCGCGCTTATTTTTCGCAAACGCTTTCCACTCTCGATTAATTATTAGTCTATGTGCATCCACAAACACATGCTGCGAAGAATTTCAGGATGTTCGGTCCTTTGATTTAGCTCTGCTACAATTTGATCATTGTTCCATCAGTGATTCTGAAGGACATTCAGTATCTATAATAGTTCTTTGAAAGCAGATGTGTTATACTTGGCATATATAAATATTTATGTGGATATGATCTTTGACTTTATGGTGTGAAACATGGGGTTAATGCATGATAGCGTGCATGTTGTAGGTTTTTGTTTTTGTGCAGATGTTGTATGCAACATGCTTGTAAACATTACTCCCTCCAACTTGGATGTATAACGGCATTAACCCTTAGACCGCAACTTGCAACAATTGTCGTCTGCTGTTGCTTTTATATCTTGCCTTATTTCTCAATAAAAACATGGTTTGACAGCACTTCAGAATCATTTCCAATGGAAAGGATTCTGAAGTGCTGTCAAAGAATGTTGTAAATTATTCTAAAGTGCTGTTAAAGCATGTTTTTGATGATAAAAATGAAAATGCACCGAATATTGGGAGTTACGAATCGCAAATAATAAAGAGTATGGCGGTTAATCGTTGCACCCTCATTTCCAATGGAAATTATTCTAAATTGCTGTAAAATCATGTTTTAACCCTTTCCCTGATAGACGACTTTTCACGCCTCTGCAGAAGATGTCTTGAAAACATTGTGGGAAAAGGAGAAATTGCTTGTAACAAGCAATTTCTCCTTTTCCCACAATGTTTTCTACTCTATCAGATAATTTAACCATCATTTGACCCAGCATTTCATTCTTTTATTCAGATGTTTTGGATTTGGATGAGTCGAAATATCGCAAAACAGGGAAAGGGTTAATTGAGAAAGAACACAAAATATAAAACAACACTGAGCAGACATTTTCGCCTCCCGATGCAGGAGGCGAAAATGTCTGCTGTTGTTTTATAATTTCATGCTGCGAATACGATTTGTTTACTAAGGTATTTTTCGTATTTATGCACAGAATATGTAAGATTATAATTATAAACATTTCTACTGTACTTTATCCATGTATTTTTGTGATGACTGTCTGGCCTATATTTGTAATGAGGCAAAACTATTTGAACATGAAATGTTTGAAAATGCCACGTTAAGTTTAAAGGTTATCGTCACATGCGTTGACATATGTCCCAAATTTAGATGTCTGTCTATTTGCTGCATGCTGTGTGAAAACAATGCTCCCCAATGGCAGTGTTGATAGTGAAACCACTCTAAACTGGACTTTGCAAACTGTTAACTCCTGACTTAAAATTTTCTGAACAATTTATCACTCAGCCTCTCTATTTTACGGGAAAAAAATAATTGAAACAAGGAAAAGTTGCTTGCAAAAATCATTTAGCAGAAAATAATGACAAAAAACATTTAACCCTTACAGTGTCGAATTAAAATTTGTTGTCTGCTGTTTATTATTTACTTTTCATTTTTCTCATCAAAATAATGTTTTAACAACACTTTAGAATCATTTCCAATGGAAATGATTCTAAAGTGTTGCCAAACCATATTTGTATTGAGAAATAAGACGAAACATAAATCGACATCAGACGACAATTTACGTTTCCCACATTTTAAGGGTTAAAAATATATTTCCTAGTAGTGAACGACATCACTATTAATCCAACATTGAAACATTTCAACCCTTCTCCCCTAATAACTGGAATGGACACTCCCATGTTAATTTTCAGACTATTCCATTTATCAGAAAGGGGTATTGTGTTGAGAAATTAGAAAATATCCACAAATGGTGCAGATCCTGATGAGCCTGTTCGCTAGGAGCTGGCTCATCTGGATCTACACTGTTTGCAAACAATATGATAGAGGTATGTAGTGTTGAAAGGGTTGGTTACTTTGGTAACCTTTGGTAACCATGGGCTGTATTGGTCACAAACTCAATAAGTTGCTTTTCATCATGGAAATATGTTCAATATCATGAATGTTCAGAGCTCCAGATAAGGTGCGTATTGGCGCATGTTACGCACTTATTTTCACAGAATACGCATAGATTATCAAAATTGGGAGTACAAAATACTCACAGCAATGTGAAAATATGCATTGATTTCAAATTCGGTATTGAAAATACTGTAATAAAGTTGAAAATTTACTTTGTTGAGCTGCAAAAAGCAAACATTGTTTGCTTTTTGCAGCTCAAAAAAGTGAATTTTTTAATTTGTTTTATGTTTTATCATTAATTTTGTTCCCTAGTTAATAAGGAAGAAAATCAATCATACATTGTAATCCGGGGGTATAATACTCTTTAGATACAAAACTTATCTGGAGCCCTGAAAGTTCATGTGTCCACACTGGTCAGAAATTCATTAAATTCAGTTTTATCACACACCTGCTATTTGGTTTCAGGTAATTTGACTGGAACATTACACATAATCAAACTTGACATCCGCCTAGATATTTGGGTTAAAAAACGTGAAATTATTGATAAGGATCTTTCAACACCAATAATTGGTGACGGGAGCTGTTTTCTCAAGGCAAATCTTCACCTGCCATGATAGCTGATATATAGCTGACAAAATGGGGCTTTCTCAGGCAGTTTACACCAGTGTAGGCCAGTTTATGTAAGTTTGAATTAGTTTAGAACAGTAAACACCAGTTTAGAACAGCTTACACCAGGACTAGAACAGTTATATGCCAATTTAGAACAGTGGTAAGCCTGGGGCCCGGTTTCACTAAACTTTGTACGACTAAATGTTCTGGAAATTTCAGTTGATGGATTTACATTTATTGAGCATAGGCTACATATGCAGCCTATGCTCAATAAATGTAAATCCAATAATTGTTTACAAGAAAACCTTGTTAATGTGAAATTTGCATACTATCATAATTTTCCACTTGCGAACATTTTAGTCATACAAAGTTTAGTGAAGAGTGTCTGATCCACTAGTACATGGCTGATATCTTCATCTGAACTCGGGCTTGTAAAACTTACTGAGCAAATTCTCAATTCTCGTGCTCGAAATTGGGAAGTTTGACTTGAGAAGCTGAGCTGTGAATTATTTAGAGTACACATTTTGAGAACCTTCTCCGACCTTTTAACCAGGCTGAATTAATTTTTTCGTCTGCTGGAAATGTTTTTTCTCTCAATATTTCTCGATAAAAACCTGTTTTTGAAGCGCATGAGAATCGTCTCCACAGGAGACGATTCTCATGTGCTGTCAAAACAGGTTTTTTGTTAAGAATTAAGGCAAAAATGAAAAACAGCAGACGACAATGTTTGTCTCCCACATAGTGAGGGTTAAAAAGCATGGGACTGTTAGAAGCTATTTTGTTGCAGCATGCCCCATATATATCCCCATATATATCGTTCACTTATCATGGGGGTACAGGTCTTCTGAAGTATTTAATTTCATTTCTAATCCACAGTGGATTATTAACCCTTAGACCGCTACTCACAACAATTGTCGTCTGCTGTTGCTTTTATATCTTGCCTTATTTCTCAATAAAAACATGGTTTGACAGCACTTCAGAATCATTTCCAGTGGAAATGATTCTGAAGTGCTGTCAAAGCATATTGTAAATTATTCTAAAGTGCTGTCAAAGCATGTTTTTGATGATAAAAATGGAAAATAGAAAATAAACAGCAGACAACAAAAAAAACAAGATAGCGGTCTAAGGGTTAAACACAAAAGTTATGGTACTTGAATTATGATTTTGTTTTCTCAAATATATTCAAATATAGGTCAGTCTGATCATATATCCTGGCTAGTACATGTTAACATCTACATTTTTCAATCATCTGAAGAGCAATCAATTTCATGCATTCACACCTGTATACTACTTTCTGTTGGGCAGATGTAATACTCCAATCAATCAATCAATCAATCAATTGGTTCCTGTAGAAAGGCGACTAAAGGGGGAATCTGATACCGGTAATTGTTTATTTATTTGCTTTCACTCTAAGATTTGCGGTAAAAGTTTTCAGGTACCTACTACTATCTCTGTAACTGTTAATCGGATTGGCTTGAAACTTCATATGCTTATTATTCATCATCCATGTTTTCATTATGTGGCTCACACATGCAACACATGTGGCCAAGGTCAATGTCAAATGAGTTTAATGAGGGGTACATGTGTTACTGCTTTCTTGTTTTCATATTGTTGTGTTTTATCTGAATAGCGGTATATCAAAGTTTGAATGTGTATTAATGAATATATTTATACAGCGGAACTTCTATAAACCGGACACCCTGGGGGGTCCCCAGGGTGTCCGGTTTAGAGATGTTCCACTGTAGATCAAATATTGACTATGCCAAGGTATGCGGCTGTGCTATGCGAACTTGAGCAGACATTATCATCATAAATATACACCAATGAAATCCATAAAATTAAAGATACACAAACTGCCTGTGTGTCTGGTTTAGAGGGGTTCTACTGTATGCGATTTTTTGTGCGTGAATGTGAAACCTTATTCCGCAAATCCATGCCATCGACTGCAGTGTGGCGCTCTAGATCAACTCATTGCCGAGACAGCGGTAACGTGCAGCCACTAAAGATCAGGGGGCCGTTTCACTAAACTTCTTACGACTAAAATGTTCGTAAGCACAAATTTAGAATTGTCTGTAAATTTCAATTGATGGATTTACATTTATTGAGCATAGGCTGCATATGCAGCCTATGCTCAATAAATGTAAATCCAACAATTATTTACAAGAAAACAGTGTTAATGTGAAATTTACAGACTATCATAATTTTGCACTTACAAACATTTTAGTCGTAGGAAGTTTAGTGAAACGGGCCCCGGAAGTGTTTGACAGTATTTTACAGATGTTAAAAATGCCATTCATCTGATTAACCCTTCCATCCCTAAGTCACTGGAATGGAGTTTGATATGTTCATTTTGTAACCAATCCAATCATGAAATGATTTTCTAACTAGTCAATTTATGAAAAAGGGGTGTTTTTGCTGTAAAAAATATGAAAATTACTTGCAAAAAGTGAACAAAATATATCTTGCATACGCTCAAGCGAGAGCAACATCTAGCTGGTAACTTCATGAATGATTGACTTTACGTTTTGTATATGACATACATGTACATACATGTAGCCATGGTGGTCGAGATTTATTTTGACAGCTACATTATGCCTTAGTCCAATAACATTTGACCCCGCGGTTTTTTCTTTCGGAAGTATTCAATAAAAAATAACAGATGAAAAGAATGGAACATTTAGGTTTTATGTTATTGAACTACATTGTGCGCGGGAGGTCACTTGTGTACAGTCATGTCTTCCTAATGAGTTTTTGTCCACTCGCCACCATTGTCATTTGAGACACGCCATGTGATTTTGTACCTTAGATCATGTGCGATTTTTCATGAAATATATTTACAGAAAATGTGATTTTTTTCTGTAAATGACGTCGAAAGATGACGAAATCTTCATAGCAAATGCGGCTTGCTATGAAAATTTTGTCATCTTTCAACATCATTTACGGAAAGTATTGTAAGTTTTGTAAATATTTTTCATGAGTTAACGCACATGTTCTTAGGTACAAAATCGCATGGCGTGTCATTTGAACCAATGAATTGTTTAAATAATAGTAGATCATGTACAATGCTTTACAATTGGTCTTTATAATGTTTCACGAGCAGCGTAAACCCAGATCATACTGTGTATCTGCAGTCTCATTGTCACCTACCTTGTTCACCATTTAAACCATTTCATTCTAAGGATACAATAATTTTTGTTGAAAAAAATCTCATTATTTTGTTTATTTCTCCATAAATGTACATGTTGTTTCCACTCGTTTGAACCGTGTCGTCAAGTGGTAACAACATATACTTTCATACTTCTATAATTGTATCCCGTCTTTAATGGGTTAATTATTGAGGTAACAGCTAGATCAGGGACTACGCTGTTCGTAATTCAGACACTGGAGTTTGCTTCATCAACAAAATTATTAACCCTTACATTGAGTGTCTATTGTTTTATATTGTGTTTTCTTTCCTTGTAGAAACATGGTTTGACAGCTCCTTAGAATCATTTCCTTTGGAAAAAAGTGTTGTCGAAGCAGTTTTATGATCCAATAAAATGGAAAATGAAAAATAGTCGGCAGACGGCAAAATTTAAAAATAATAATAAAATAATAATTATAATAAAATAATGATAATAATAAAAACGAACTAAAATAACTGTTCAAAATGCTCTTAAGTCCCATGTTCTCAGGCGACCGACCATTTATATATATACACTAGAAGACCATAGTTGCTGACCACATGGTCACTGACTTGGAAATAGTTCAACAATTAATTGTTCATGGTAATATCAACCTCCGTGTTTATTGGTAACGTGACCTGCAAATTAACCCTTTCCCTGTTTTGCGATATTTCGACTCTTCCAAATCGAAAACATCTGAATAAAAGAATCAAATGCTGGGTCATATGATGGTTAAATTATCTGATAGAGTAGAAAACATTGTGGGAAAAGGAGAAATTGCTTGTTACAAGCAATTTCTCCTTTTCCCACAATGTTTTCTAAAGACATCTTCTGCAGAGGCGTGAAAAGTCGTCTCTATCAGGGAAAGGGTTAAAGGTTTTGAAACTCATATGCATGGGATCACAGTATCTCATGGTAGTTGTTGCTGGGCTCTTGTTGTTCATGCATGTTGTTAGCCCTTATACCGCTATAGCTATATACACACAACAATTGTCGTCTGCTGTTGCTTTTACATATTGCCTTATTTCTCAATAAAAACATGCTTTGACAGCACTTCAGAATCATTTCCAAAGGAAATGATTCTAAAGTGCTGTCAAAGCATGTTTTTGGTGATGAAAATGGAAAATAGACAATAAACAGCATACGACAACAAATTAAGATAGCGGTGTAAGGGTTAGGCCATATTTTGGTTCTCAGATTCATGTGCGTCAGAACTTTTTATTGTTATGGACAAATAAAAACATGTAAATTCGCTAACGATCAATGAAAAACGATACAAAAATATGTTCTGATGAATATCTAGTGATTTTATCATAACGCGTGAAATATTGGATTCGACCCCATTCAAACACGGCATAAAATGACTTTAGATGTTGACAGGCCGTTAAACACGGTGTCGATAAATAAATATATAAATTCGTATTTAAAGAGGATATAATATCTTTATTATCTTCTCAAGAAGGGATATAGTGTTATCTATGTACGTGCGTGTGTACGTGATTATGGACATACGTTACTAACACCTTTCATTTTTCAATAATTTATGAACCGCTTCACTAATTTTGATAATATTTGGCCACAATGTCATGGGATGATGCTTTGTTTTGCATACAACCCATGTCCAACCACTCAAGGTCAAGGTCACTTAGGAATGCGTTAATTTGTTTTATTATCAAGGCTGCCAGCGAGGGGATTAGCCTAGTAATAATGATGTGCTGGTTACATGTATACATATATGTGGCGCATGTGTTAAATTGACATGTAAAATGCATCTGGCCACTTGAAATATTTTAGAGGTGAAGATATCGTACAAAAAAAAACATTAAAAATATTCCCCTCCGGAAAAGTCTGTGTTTGAGAACCAAAATACTTCTGTATGCCTTTGTTGTTTAACCCTTTCAACACCACAGACCTGTATAGTGGTATTGGCAAAAAGTGTAGATCCAGATGCACGAGCCGTCTCATCAGGATCTGCATATTTTGCAAGTCATTTTTACATTTTTGCGAACAAAAACATCCCATGTTCATAAATATACTGGTCTGCAAATCATTTTGTGACGAATGGATTGGTTACAAAATAAACATATCAAAATCCATTCCAGTTACTTAGGGGTGAAAGGGTTAATGGACTTAAATCTCCTATCAATGAATTGACCGTTGTATGTAATGGACATTTCGCTACTTACGACTAGTGAAGGTCCATACCAGACTGTGCGGATGCACAGGCTGGTCTGGGCCTTCACTAGTCGTAAATTCAATAAGACCAGTCTATTCAGTTTGTGTCCAAAAAATGCACTCAACAAATTAGTCTAGTTTTGTGTTGAATCGTATTTTGTTGTATGATTCATAAAATGACTGGCTTTTCATTGACATATTAATTCATAATCATAAAACACTTTTGTTTATAGCGGTTGAGTTTTGAGATATTGGATGTCATTAATGCGAAATTATGGAAATTAAATGTGCGTACATAGTGAGATTGTGGTTTTGCTCATCTGTTCATTCGATTTAGGGATGGATTGTGGTCGAGAGGTTGGAGCACCTGACTTCAATACAAGAGGTTGTGGGTTCAAACCTTGCCTAGTAAATAAATGTAAATGCTTGGATTTAATGATGGCACTGAATCGTTGACCTTGCATGTCGTCTCCCAACAAGGGGAGATGGGAAGGAGGCGGATACAGAGGAAACCGGTCCAAGAGGGCCTAGCTCTTATTAGAATAGTCGCATCTGGTTCTTTAACATGTCCAGACTCTCCTTCAAATTTGATAAACGGGACCACCTTTTAAAGTCGCCATCCGGAAGGACTAGTAGAGCATAAAATACTAGGTATCAATCCCGGGTCGCCAGCGTGGCATTCTGACGGTGTTACCCGTCGGCCACAGTCTGCTAGAACCTTGCCTTAGGCATCAAAATACATTCATAGTATTTCCACTCACTGGTTTTTCGAATGTGACCAGTGTAGATCCAGATCATCCTGTGCATCTTCACAGTCTGATCAGGATCTGCACTGGTTGCCTTCCATCAATGAAATACATGTTGTGCTTGTAACAAACCATATAGATCGTTGTCAAACTATAGTAATGTGCTATTTGATCAGTAGCTACACTGATCACAAATCCCATAAGCCCCATTTCTTCAGTCACAGCCACGTATATAGTTGAAAAAAAGAAAATACACTCAACAAAAACAGGAATAAGCCCCTTTTTGCCATGACAGGCAACCACCATGGCTGAATACATATTTTGTTATATAAATATTCCGTTCTTATTTTGGGATTCCCCCACCCCCCCCCCCCCCCCCCCCCATGCAGCAGATTATATACGGGATCAAACATGTTGGATTGGCCTTAAATAATCGTAGTTGTTGACAGGCCGTTAAACACCAATCAATCAATCATGACAGGCAACCTCTACACTGGTCAGACCCTATATTGACCGGCGAATGTGATGGGACAGTAAATTCAGCCTGCACTGAATTGCATTATGTGCACTTTACCATTATGTCTACAGGCGTAAGTTTGTGAATGAAAACTGTCTGTTTTGGCATATCGATCAGTGAATGTGGACAACAAGCACTTGAACTCATTTTCATGAAAGCCCTAGTCGCTTTAATGGTTATATAACTAAACTATCTATCTTCACTTGTTGTTGTAACTGGAGAAAAGGAGCTTATGGGTTTTGCGACCAGTGTAGCTCCAGATCAGCTTGTGCATCCGCACAGGCTGATCAGGAACTGCACTGTTCGCCATTCCATCAATGAAACACCCATCATGTTGTTGTTGTTGGATTGTTCTGTCATTGGTAAGACAACCTCGTATCGGATAAGTTGTGTACAAGATGTTAATAATATGTCACCGAGAATAATACGTATGTTAATTAACCCTTAGACCGCTACTCACAACAATTGTCGTCAACCATTGCTTTTATATCTTGCCTTATTTCTCAATAAAAACATGGTTTGACAGCACTTAAGAATCATTTCCAATGGAAATGATTCTGAAGTGCTGCCAAAGCATGTTGTAAATTATTCTAAAGTGCTGTCAAAGCATGTTTTTGATGATAAAAATGGAAAATAGAAAATAAACAACAAACTACAAAAAATAGACAAAAAATAGCGGTCTAAGGGTTAACTGCCATCACCATATAACGCTATCACCAAATAACTGAACATTTCTTATTTATGCTTTTCAATAACTTCATGTTTGTAACAAGCTACAATGTATATATATCATTATCAGGTTACTGGAGTGTGCTATTTGATCAGGCGCTACACTGGCCACAAATCCCATAATGCCCATTTCTCCTGTGTCTGCCACACTTATCGTATTATGGATTTCACCCAGTTTTCTCTCTACTACCCATCAGCTCTATCCAGTTAACCCTTATGAATGCAACAAGATAGGAAATCCGTATTTAAAAGTGAAATAAAAATATTTAAATATGAATATAGGAAATCCGATATATTTATGTATTTAACTCTTTGCATGCTAGCGGTGAAAATAACATCCAACAAATTATGAGTATGTTTCTTATTTCTCTCTGTAAATATGTCTTGGAATTTCATTAGAATTGGACGCAATTCTAATGAAATTCCAAGACATATTCAAGATATTTATAGGAAGAAATAAAAGAAAATACAATGAATTGTCGTCTGCTATTTTTGAACTATTTATAGCTCACAAATTTCCCAGCATGCAAAGAGATAATCATGGGTGAAAATAGAAACAACCCAGCGATCCTTAAGTATCGTCATTCATCTTCAATTAAACCAATTAAATATACACAGGGCCATGATGAAAACATGTTTTTATTGTATTTTTTTCCAAAAATACTGATATCCCCCTTTAACATTTTGTCTTTATTCTCAATAAAAACATTTTTTACAGCATGTTCTAATGATTCTAAAGTGCACCCAAGCAATGTGTTTTCTTGATAAAAATGGAAATTAAAATATAAACGGCAGACGGCAAAATTTCTTTCAGCGCTGTAAGTGTTGAAGGCTCTGCTATATATCTGTCTCAGATGATGTTTGATATTCAATATGTGGCAGTTTCAAAACCTATATTAACCCTTAGACTGCTACACACAGCAATTATCATCGGCTGCTGTTGCTTTATATCTAGCCTTTCGTCTCGTAAAAAAACATGGTTTAACAGCACTTTAGAATCATTTCCAATGGAAATGATTCTAAAGTGCTGTCAAAGCATGTTTTTGGTGATAAAAATGGAAAATAGAAAATAAACAGCAGACGACAAAAAATAATATAGCAGTGTAAGGGTTAAGATAGCAATTTTTAACCAATCCAATCATGATAAAATGATTTTCAGACTAGTCCATTTATGGAAAGGGGGTGTTTTTGCTGTCAAAACTATGAAAATTACTTGCAAAAAGTGTAGATCCTGATGAGCCGGCTCATCTGGATCAACACTTTTTGCCAACACCACATTACAGGCCTGTGGTGTTGAAAGGGTTAATAAAATATGTTTATATGAAAACGTGAGCAATACTGAATCATCCATATTGTTTTAAGGAGGCACTGTAAATGTGAAAGTTGATATCGTCTCCCCCTACACATGACGCAGTTGTATTACATGGGAGTGGAGCAGTGCCGGATGCCAGCAACTATATCCTGGTGAAACACGTAGACAAACCATGTAGGGGGCAGGCAGGCACTCTATGTGGCCATATCACCTCCCACTGAGATCCGTGTTCACAGTCACAGGTTGAAGTAAATGACCGAGGTCTATAAATACATTAAATATGCCTAAAAGCATTTATACCGTCTATATGGAGGGAGGAAAAAAAAAATGTTGGCTTATTTTTGTTCATTTATTGATGCTTTTAGGCATATTTAATGTATTTATAGACCTCGGTCCATTACTTCAACCTGTGTTCACAGTTAGGGGCAATACCCCACTGGCCATCCCCAAACAATTGTATTCAGTTTGCGACCAGCGTAGACCCAGATGACTGCGAATTTGATCAGATCCTTTCCTGATCAACGTTAAAGTTGGGAGTCCCATCTACACAAAATGTTCTTTATAAGAACAAAAACCTGGTTTGGCAGTAATTTAGAGTGCTGTTAAACTATGTTTTTAGTGGGAATGAAGACGAACAATAAAATAACAGCAGACGGCAATTTTTGTTTCCCGCATAACCCTTAGACCCCTACACACAACAATAGTCGTCTGCTGTTCCTTTTATATCTTTCCTTATTTCTCAATAAAAACATGGTTTGACAGCACTTTAGTAGAATCATTTCCAATGGAAATGATTCTACTAAAGTGCTGTCAAACCAATGGAAATGATTCTACTAAAGTGCTGTCAAACCATGTTGTAAATTATTCTAAAGTGCTGTCAAAGCATGTTTTTGATGATAACATGGAAAATAGAAAATAAACAGCAGACAAAAAAAAATTAAAATAGTGTTGTAAGGGTTATGTGTTTTCACAAGTTTTCATAGCTGATGCTTTAAACAATATGATATACCATTTTTAGCTCGACTATTCGAAGAATAAGTAGTGCTTATGTTGTCACCCCGGCGTCGGCGTCACCGTCACCGTCACCGTCACGTCACGCCTTGGTTAAGGTTTTTAGTCAACCTTGTATATGGAATACTACTGGCCCTACACCCACCATACTTGGACAACTTCATCTCCTAGTGATGTACATCAATAACCCCTGATCTATATTTGACCTTCACCTACATTTCCTCTTGAATTACTTAGTTAATTCCCCTTGGTTAAGGTTTTTAGTCAACGTTGGTTAAGGTTTTTAGTCAAGCTTGTATATGGAATACTACTGGCCCTACACCCACCATGCTTGGACAACTTCATCTCCTAGTGATGCACATCAATAACCCCTGATCTATATTTGACCTTCACCTACATTTCCTCTTGAATTACTTACTTAATTCCTTTTGGTTAAGGTTTTTAGTCAACCTTGTATATAGAATACTACTGGCCCTACACCCACCATACTTGGACAACTTCATCTCCTAGTGATGTACATCAACAACCCCTGATCTATATTTGACCTTCATACATTTCCTCTTGAATTACTTAGTTAATTGCCCTTGGTTAAGGTTTTTAGTCAACCTTGGTTAAGGTTTTTAGTCAAGCTTGTATATGCAATACTACTGGCCCTACACCCACCATACTTGGACAACTTCATCTCCTAGTGATGCACATCAATAACCCCTGATCTATATTTCACCTTGACCTACATTTCCTCTTGAATTACTTACTTAATTCCTTTTGGTTAAGGTTTTTAGTCAACCTTGTATATGGAATACTACTGGCCCTAAACCCACCATACTTGGACAACTTCATCTCCCAGTGATGTACACCAACAACCCCTGATCTATATTTGACCTTGACCTACATTTTCTCTTGAATTACTTACTTAATTCCCCTTGGTTAAGGTTTTTAGTCAAGCTTGTAGATAGAATACTCCTGGCCCTACACCAACCATACTTGGAAAACTTCATCTCCTAGTGATGTACATCAACAACCCCTGATCTATATTTGACCTTGACCTACATTTAACCTTGAATTACTTAGTTAATTCCCCTTGGTTAAGGTTTTTACTCAACCTTGGTTAAGGTTTTTACTCAAGCTTGTACATGGAATACTATTGTACATACAGACACCATACTTGGACAACCTTTTCTCATAGTGATGTACATCAATAACTCCTGATCTATATTTGACCTTGACCTACATTTCCTCTTGAATTACTTACTTAATTCTCTTTGGTTAAGGTTTTTAGTCAAGCTTGTAGATGGAATACTCTTGGCCCTACACCAACCATACTTGGACAACTTCATCTCCTAGTGATGTACATCAACAACCCCTGACCTATATTTGACCTTGACCTACATTTAACCTTGAATTACTTAGTTAATTCCCCTTGGTTAAGGTTTTTACTCAACCTTGGTTAAGGTTTTTAGTCAAGCTTGTAGATGGAATACTATTGTGCATACAGACACCATACTTGGATAACTTTTTCTCATAGGGATGTATAACCCCTGATCTTTATTTTACCTTCACCTACATTTAACCTTGAATTACTTGGTTAATGTTTATAGTCAAGCTTGTATATGGAATACTCCTGGGCCTACATCAACCATACTTGGACAACTTCATCTCCTAGTGATGTACATCAATAACCCCTGACCTATATCTGACATTGACCTACATTTAACCTTGACTTACTTACTTAATTTCCCTTGGTTAAGGTTTTTAGTCAACCTTGGTTAAGGTTTTTATGCAGGCCGCAGCCACCTTCTTTGTCAAGCTATGTGTACATCGACAACCCTCGTAGTCGAGCTATGCTGTTCTCTTACAGCTCTTGTTGCGTCTGGGGGGGGATATTCGTGAACTATAACTAACTTATTGGTTGCCCCGCCCCATCGCGGGCACCTGTCTATTAGAATGGAGTGCTGCCCTGCCCATAAACGTGTTTTCAACAACGATACTATTACGTGATTGGCGGTGTGACACTGAATCGTACCACATGGTGCGCGTCAACAAGGCGGGGGCCTGTGGTTCTAAATATAACTGCCGAGTTATTGAACATTTAATGATTAATTTAATATTGGCGAAAGCGTCGCTATATCCGATTAATTGAGACAAAATTCTCTGCTTTCATTGGTGGAGAAACAAGGGCAAACAATAAGTATCCATATTGGTTGTAATTTAACTCTGCATGCTGGCGGCGAAAATATCCGCCAAACGAATTAGGAGCATATGTTTTGTTTCTCTCTGTAAATATGTCCTCAGGACTCAATTCTAATGAAATTCCAAGACATATTCATGATATTTACGGGGAGAAATACAAGAAAATATGATGAATTTTTGTCCACTAGTTTTGAACTATTTATAGCCCACAAGTTTCCCAGCATGCAAAGAGTTAAGTTTTAATGTTTCTTTTCTTACCAAGATGGATAAAACCTCCCTGGAATATTCTGCCCAAGGGCTGACAAAAGGGAAAAGGGACCTGATGACATGTGTGACCAGTGTAGCCCCTGATCAGCCTCAAATTTTGTGTAATATGATCAGCGCCTTTTCTAGTGACCATTAACTGAATAAAACATTTTGACTAGTCGATTCACGGTATGCTTGTAAATGTGGCTGTGACTGGAGAAATAGGGCTTATGGGTTTTGTGTCAAGTGTTGATCCAGATCAGCCTGTGCATCCGCACAGTCTGATCAGGATCTGCCCTGTTCGCCATTCCATCAATGGTCATGCTTCAAAAAGCAATATATCGTTATCAGGCTACAGGAGTGTGCCATTTGATCAGGAGCTACCGTGGTCAAAAATCCAATAATCTAGCATTTGTTACTAGTCTCACTACCTGCAGCCAACTGGGGGCCGTTTCACTAAACTTCTTACAACTAAAATGTTCGTAAGTGCAAACTTATGATAGTCTGTAAATGTCACATTAATTAGGTAACAATGTTTTCTTGTAAACAATTATTCGATTTACATTTATTGAGCATAGGCTGCATATGCAGCCTATGCTCAATAAATGTAAATCCATCAATTGAAATTTCCAGAAGATCCTAAATTTGCACTTATGAACATTTTAGATTACGAAGTTTAGTGAAACGGGCCCCTGATTCGCAAACAGTGTATATCGTGATCAGACTAACTGGATGCATAGGCTGGTCTGGGTCGACACTGGTCGCAAAACCCACTGGTCCCACGTAGGCTAGGGCAGAAATGGTATATCTACGAGAGCTCCAGTTAAGGTGCGTAATTTGGAGGTAAATTTCTTATTTCTCCATCAAAAATGGCAAGTTGGAAGTGCTTTAGAATCGTCTCAATGAAACGATTCTAAAGGACTCCCAACTTGTCATTTTTGATGAAGAAATAACAAAATTTCAACACAAGTTGGTCAAATTACGCACCTTAAATGGAGCTGTCTACATCAGGGCTTCTAAAATTTTCTGTTTGTCGGTTCTGGACCGAATTTCAGACCGATTGAAATTTGCGAACTACGGTATCCTTAAAATTCGGTCCGAAAAATAATGCCAATCCGGCTGATATTTCGACAAAACCGGGCTTATTGGATATGCGACTAGCGAAAACCAAAATGTGTTCACCATCGGTAATAAAAAAAAACGCGAGATTGTAACATGTCCCCAACATGACACAAACATTTGTATTTGGAGACGATTCTCATATGCTGCCAAAACATGTTTATTACAAAAAAAAATATTTTGACAAATCATTAGAATGTTTATTACAAAGAAAATGTTTTGACAAAACATGAGAATCGGCTCCTAAAACATGTGAATTGTACGGTGTCCTGTTAGGGCCATGTTACAATCTCGCATTTACACATCCTGAACATATACATACGAGTGTCCGACAATTACGTCTGGACCGATTGGCATTCTGAAATTTTAGAAGCCCTGATCTACATCGTGTGATTAGCAAATTAATATCGCATTTGACTAAAATAAATACCATGTTGTGAGGTGTTGAGTTGATTGATTAGACACACTGTATCAAGTCATGCCCAGTTGCAAGAATATATACTGAAAGGATAAAGTAACGCAGGGTAACAATATACACAATAATTATTTAAATGCTTGGCCTAAAATTATTAAAACCGGTCAGGCGACTATCTTAGTCACTGTGCACCCAAACCGGTGCCTAAAGTTACTCAACCGTGTAATGCACCGTACCACATAGTGAAAGTACCACATAGACACGTGCAGCATGATAAGTTCGTCAAAACATTTTGTCATACCACTTGATACGCGTGAGGTATACACATCGTTTTCCGCTATTTACACTGAATTTATAGCTCTGACAATCATGGTACGTCTGACGGAAGTTCAGAGGGGTCAGGCTATTACATTGCTAATGCAAGGTCAAACGCAACAGCAGGTTGCTATGCAGTTCGGTGTGAATGTTTCCACCATAGAACGTCTTGTCCGTCGTCTGAGAGAGACCGGAAGGGTTGTCGACCGACCGAGATCAGGACGTCCGCGCGTAACGTCGCAAGTAAAGACGGCTATTCGTCTCGCCCACCTACGTAATCGCCACGTTACTGCCACTGAAACCGCTATTAACACGGTAGGCTATCATAATCGCCACATTCACACCAAAACTGTAAGAAATCGATTGCGCGAGGTTGGTCTGCGAGCACGTCGTCCCTACGTTGGTCTGCCTCTCACTCGTGCACGTCGCGCGCGTCGTATGGCTTGGTTGGCGGCACATGCTCCCAGACGATTTCCAATGAGGCAATGGGAGACGAGTCTTTTTCACAGATGAGTCCCGGTTCACTCTTTTTCGTCCGGACGGTCGACGTCGTGGGGAACGCTTCGCCGACGCTTGCGTTCTTGAGAGGGATAGGTTTTGGGGGT
This sequence comes from Conchocele bisecta, assembly GCA_029237695.1. NCBI lineage: Eukaryota > Metazoa > Mollusca > Bivalvia > Lucinida > Thyasiridae > Conchocele > Conchocele bisecta. The sequence goes on along the minus strand of CM055265.1, from coordinate 29,235,279 downwards.
GGCTCGGTTATAGTCTGGGGACGGATATCTCACAGGGTAAAGTCACCATTGATTGTGGTAGCTGTGGGAATTTAACCGCCGTAAGATATAGGGATGAAATCCTCCGCCCGGTTGTTGTTCCATTTGTGCAACAGCGTCAACTAATTTTCCAGCATGATAATGCCCGGCCCCATGTAGCCAGAGTTTGTCGAGACTTTCTCGCTGACCATAACATTAACCCACTCGACTGGCCAGCGTACAGTCCAGATTTGTCCCCAATCGAACATCTGTGGTTGACAGGAGGATAAGGGGTGTCGGAATACCCCTTCTAATCTCGACCAACTTAGGACTGCATTGTTGGAAGAGTGGAACAATATCCCAATAAGAAGGATAAATGCACTGATGAATTCCATGCACAAGAGAATCAGGGCTGTGACAGATGCGCGAGGGGGGCATACGAAATACTGACAAAACAGTGGATTTCACTGTGCGATATTGGGGGGTACCGTCAATTGTGATTCAATTACTAATGAATTATCGGTCAAAACCTAATGCAATTTTGGTAATGTGTTAACTAAAGATGTTTTTTTAATACTCGTATAAAATATTGTATATAACAGCAAACACATCACTTTAAATCACCTCAAATGTTTACCCTGCGTTTCTTTATCCTTTCAGTATAGATAGTCCGTGATTCGCAGACCTTTGTTGTGAAGCAAATCGTGATTACGCTAAATGTTTACCCTGCGTTTCTTGATCCCTTTCAGTATATATAGTCCGTGATTCGCAGACCTTTGTTGTGAAGCAAATCGTGATTACGCTTATAGTTTCATTACAATAGAGTTAGAAATTAGTCTAGTTTCATTACAATAGAGTTAGAAATTAGTCTATCTCTCTGGGACATATCGTGACATAATTATAGGAGTGCGTTTCTGTAGCCAGTGGACATGATTAGATTATAAGACTTTCCGAGTATGAAATTAACCCTTAAAAGGCGGGAACCGGAAACTGTCGTTTGCTGTTGTTTTTCTACTTTCCATGTTTTTCTTATAAAACACATTGTTTGGCAACATTTTAGAATCATTTCCATTGGAAATGATTCTAAAATGCTGTCAAACCATGTGTTTTATAAGAAAAACATGGAAAATGGAAAATAAACAGCACGACCGAGTGGAACTCGGGAGACTGCTAGGTGGGTCCGGCGGTATGCCATCCGGAATATTTTTGATATCTACACCCCATTTTGCTGCGTTCTGGTGCATTTTAGAGCAAAAATATCTTTACTCGATTAGCAAGTTAGAAACAAAATTACTACCCCGCTCAATGACGCGTGGAAGAGTGATTTTTGCAATCGGTTATCCGGCGTGTTTGATATGTTAGCGATATAAAACTGTCAAACATGTATCAATAAATTATTAATAAAGAACATACACATGCAGAATTGGTTATTTTACCGTGTCAAGGTGTTTATCTGACATTTACATATAATTATATCTTATGTTAAATGTTGAACAACAACTAGGGAAAAGATAGTTTCCATGGGAAAATTATTTCCCTGTTCTATTATTTGATGGCAATTTACTAGTTGTACATCAAAGATTATTTGTTGAAAGGTATAAAATATACAGATTACTAAATTTTGACATAACATCAGGTTCAGGTATGCACTTCGGTTGCTCACATTTTTTGAATGGGTCAAATTGTAGCCGTAGATAACATTTTTTCGGAGGCGAATTATTGTAGCTAATGCAAGTCTGCATGAAGTTTGTGCACAATGATAGTAACATAGCTGGCTACTGAACAGTCTGTACACCGCGGGAGTTGGCTCTGGCCATGGTGTGACCAATGAACAGGGGCGTCAGATCAATAATTTTAACTTATTTGTAATTCATGTATAAAAAAAACAGAATGTAAATATTTTTCAGCAATTTTTCTCATTTCTCATCAAAAGTGTATGTTGTTACCACTCAGTTGAACGGTTCAACTGAGTTGTAACAACATACACTTTGATTGGATACCCGGGGGGGGGGGGGGGGGGGGGGGGGGGGGCACCCAGTAGATTCGCCTGACCAATCTTATGACGCTTCCTGCGCCCCTGATGAACATACAGCCTAACATACTCTTGCATTATGGCAACACGATAAACTGTTCATTTATAGAAGCATGCATTGTCTTCACAGACTAAATGGCAAACAGTGTAGCCTCTGATTGTGACCAGCATAGCCCCAGATCAGCCTGCACATCCGTGCAGTCTGATCTGGGGCTACGCTGGTCACAACGCCATTTGACGACGTTCTCGCATGCTTCATCCACCACAGACATAAGTAATATATGATTTATATTATTTAAGCCTGGATGAATGAATTCGTAAAAAGTTCACACACTTGTAGTGCAAGGCTCGTCCATTCACAGATTTGAAAATAAACCTTGGTTAAATCATTCATACACTCTTTGTCCAACAAACCAGTAGGGTGAGTTTTCTCAGTATCACTAATTAAACAATTAGTAATTAATGACACTGTAATTATTACCACCTGTTGTAGTTTGCAATTTCATCAATTATTCTAGATTATGCCGAAAAAAACGTCATATTTTCCCGATGCTCTAAGTATGAATGATATCGAGCCACGTTTGAAACTGGTATATTACAGAGTAATGGACACTTTCGTATGTACCCTTAAATTTAGTTCACACTAAGTTGTCAAATATAGTCGATTACTTCTACTGAGCGAAACATCAAAACATCGCAAACAAGATGGCCTTGTCTGGATTTACCGATCTGTTACGATATCTATCATTTGTATTTAGGTGAAAACGTCAAACAATTGCTCACCCTAGTTAAATTTTAAAATTACTCATATTGAAAGATGTATTTTTTTTTTGTGAATGACAGTGTTTAACTCTTTGCATGCTAGTGGCAAAAATATCCGCCAAACGAATTAGGAGTATATGTTTTATTTCTCTCTGTAAATATGTCTTGAAATTTCATTAGAATTGTGTCCTCCAGACACAATTCTAATGAAATTCCAAGACATATTCATGACATTTATAAGGAGAAATAAAAGAAAATATAATGAATTGTCATCTGCTATTTTTGAACTATTTATAGCCCACAAGTTTCCCAGCATGCAAAGAGTTAATCAGTTTAGTTTGTTGACCATTTCAACAAAGCAGCCCACTATAGCGGTGTTTGCAAACAGTGTAGATCCAGATGAGCTGGCTGGTAACAAGCCGTCTCATCAGGATCTGCACTTTTGCAAGTAATTTCATGGTTTTTAGAGGAAAAAAAACATGCACCCTTTTCATAAATGGAGTAGTCTGAAAATAAGATTTGTTCAATGTAAAATTAGTTTCTGTGAGTACTTACCTGTTATATGTTGCTATATAGCATGCACGGTCGATATGGGATGGGACAGGTGTAAGTGCGGACCAGGTACGGGTCAATAAATTGTATTCGGAATGGGTAGCCCCAATAGAAGCTATATAGCAACATATAACAGGGAAGTATGATACAGAAATCATTTTGTTACGATTGGATTGGTCGGAGAATTAACATTTCAAAATCCATTCTAGTTATTTATGGGTTCAAGGACATCGTAACAGTGTTTATGCCTGAATATTTGATCAACAAACATCTAGTCACTTTTTGTCACATTTTAATAGATGTATCGGGTTCTGAATTGTTTCATCTCTAAGGTCAGAGCTCCAGATAAGTTGCGTATTTTAATTTTACAAATGTATTATTGATTTTCTTCCTTATTAAATAGGGAACAAATGATACAAAATAAAACAAATTTACAAAATTTCAACTTTATTACATTATTTTCACTACTCAATTTGAAAATCAATGCTTATTTTCACATTGAAGTGAGTATTTTGTACTCTCACTTTTGGTAATCAATGAGTATTCTGCTAAAATAAGTGCGTAAAATACGCCAATATGCACTTTATCTGGATGTCTGTAAAGTTATCAACGATGAATAATATCAAGAACCTATTACAGTAATAAAACTATAAAATTTCATATTGAAAAAAAGTATGCATTTCATTCATAACACGAATATCAAAAAAGCTTAACAAAAATAATCAAGAACTTTGTTTCACTCGTCCTTGCATGATTCTCATAAAACCTTCTTGTCTGTACCATACCTAATTGTCATAAAACCTAGGCTAATTGTTTATCCCTAATTGTCATAAAACCTAACCCTAATTATAATAATCAAAGTACTGAAATATATGTTGTCTCCACAAAAACTGATTACTTGCAGAACTAGAGACTTAAAGTGGCATATTTTTTCAATCATCATTCAGAGGCAAATGTATGGCAGCTTAAAAGGGACATGCGCAATTTTTTTCTATGATGTTTCCATGACATAGCATCTCGTTACCACGACATAGCATCTTGTTCCCACGAGATAGCATCTCGTTACCACGAATTAGCTATGTCGTTCCCACGACATAGCATCTCGTTCCCTTGAGATAGGATCTCGTTCCCACGATATAGGATCTCGTCACCACGAGTTAGCTATGTCGTTCCCACGAGATAGCATCTCGTTACCACGACATAGCATCTCGTTCCCACGAGATAGCATCTCGTTACTACGAGTTAGCTATGTTGTGGGAACGACATAGCATCTCGTTACCATGACATAGCATCTCGTTCCCACGAGATAGCATCTCCTTACCACTAGTTAGCTATGTCGTTCACACGACATAGCATCTCGTTCCCTCGAGATAGGTAGCCAATGAAAATAAAGCATAATTACCTCCATATTAGTCCGACAGCCGGGAGCTTAACCTTGTTTTAATTAACATATTTTTTTTATTTGCTTGTCCATACCATCACATCCAGAATCCGGCTGATGACACTGTCATCCTTGAGCGTTTTGAGAAATTTTCATAAATTCAAAATGGCCACCAAACAGTTATAGTATGCCGTGTGAGGTATTGAAGTAATTTAAGAGCGTAAAGTGGATTTACTTGACTTATCAGATATATGCGGTCAACATTTTTAATATTCAATTCAATTCACTGTGACATGAAAAAAATCAAAAATGGCCACCAAATGTGACATATTTTACATATATCTACTCTCACACTCTATATCAAAGCAAACATGATACTGATATTGGATATATTGACACAATAAACGCTTTCAGTACGTTCGATATGTTCGTAGACAAGTTATTGAACAGGGGAAGTCGAAGATGGCCTCCACATATAAATATAATATCATATAACTATAATGTAAACGTCTGATAATTAAGTATATAACTGCATATTAGCGCCATATTGTAGTAAATTCGTATAGATGTATTGGATTTAGGAATACATGTACATACACTGAACGTTTTCAGTAACTTAGAAATATAATTAAATAACTGTGCCAATAGCAGAAGGCAAAAATGGCCGCCAAATATTAAAAAAAATGTCACGTTGCCTTATACTGCGCAAATTGCATAATAATTACTGGGGCTATTGATTATTTTAATCATATTAGTATACATATCTCAGGTTTATGGACACATTGAACGTTTTATGTAACTTTCAAATACAATATTAGACAATAAAGCTTTAGATGGTCGCCAGATATAAATTACCTTGCAATGACAATCATATTGTGTAATGATTAAAATATGAAATGTCACGTTAACCTATTTCAAAGAAAACACACATATTTATGCCAAACTTGTGTTCTTTTGTAATCTTATTTTGTAATTAGACACATGTTCCAATAGCAGAAGTCCAAGACGGCTGCCAAATATAAATTATAGCAATTATCGTTTAATAATTAAGTCATATGCTTATGTTCAGTCCAGCTCCATAGGGAGCACACTGCTATAGCAATGTTTTACTTGTGAATAAAGTAACATGTTCTATAACTTCTTTATACATGTACGCTCACACATGTGTCACTACATGTAGCAGACTTCCAAGTTGGTATTCCAATATAACTAGATTACCTTATAGTAACAATCAAATCGTTTATAATAGCCATTTTTCTTTTTATCATTCTTGGTTTTGCAGATAATGCTTTTCTTAAGCAAATATATGAGGTATCATACTGATGAACCTGTCAGCCAATATAACCATGCAATTTCATACGTTATATATCAAAAGTGCTTTATTTTATAAAAAAAAGAGATAAAATCGGACAAATGGTGTAATGTTATCTGCAAAAACATGTTCTCCACGATCAGCGGTGCACGGTCCCAAAACAAAAGCAACAGTGCATGCACTACATAAACAGCATAACAAATGCAAAGCAAGCTCAACAACAACTATTCACCCAATGAACTACTGGTAAAGTAACAAGAAAATCAAATCCCAATGAAGTACAGTACACGGAGACATGACAAGAAGGATGCCACCTTGGACAGGACAGTGCATAAAACAGGACACTTGGATGGTTGAACCTGAACTGTTTAGCAAACCTCCCGCTTACCTCGCCATTATGCTTCAAAAGGACATCAACATACAAGGCAATCAAAAACGAATAATATGTTATACGATAACAACAAACAAATTACAACGAAATACACAGTATACATGAAATGAAAGTTAATATTGTAGATATGATTATAAGAAAAGAAGGAGATATGATGGCACAAAAACTCTAGCTGCAAGGGATGAGTTACGTTGTTTAGCATTGTAATATTAGTATATTAAATTTTGTGATTACTGCATTCCTTATATCCATTGCATTGTACCTTGCATGCTGTCATGTTGTATATATGGGTGTGTACTATGTGTATTGTAGTCTGCAATGACTATAACAGTTATTGTTACCATGATTTGGTAGTGGCTCAACTGGAATGACTGTCGTATATATCGTTCCAATGTGTATTAGTTGTGTCCACACTATATTATCTCGGTGTTTTTCTCAGAATATTTGATTTTGTGATTAAATCTGATTTCTTTGTTCAGCATATACGTATGTTAACATGTCATATGCATGCACTCCATATTGAGTTGTATGTAATAAAATCAACTGGACATGCATGTCAGACGTTGAATTCCGACTTGTCATTGAGAACAATAATGTTATAGGCATATTACATTATCTCCTCATACAAATATAATTTGCTCTACATAATCAATAACAATCCGAATATATATATCAATTTCTTGCAGTTTACCAAATGATAAGTGATATTAAAAGGTTGTACATAAATCACCATGTACACACCGCCCTTTAGTGGAAAGTAAGTACCTTTCACAGAAAAAATAACTTGTCAGAATGTAATAATATCAGTGGGAGTCCTTAGTTGCTATGGATATAACGCTAATGGGACCGTGGAAATATATAGATGTGTTCTCCATTTGTACTAGCCAGGTTAGCCTATTTGCGTGATTTCACAGTGAACTTGTTGAGCATTGAAGCATTTGGAACCAATGGTATGAAAGAAAACCTCTTCTGTTCATTCAAATTAGGAATTCATTAAATTTTATTGTAAAGTTCCACACTACATCTTCTTGCCAATGCCCACTATATAAGTTATATTTACATAATTTTGGTAGCCATATTGGATTTGATGTCAGAATATTGTCAGCATGAATGTTGATGTGGTATGGCAAGACAAGAAGGCTTTCCAAAATAAACAGAATAAGCCAACGTATATAACCAAGTGTACTATTTATAAGTATATGATTTGATTACTAGTAGAATGTACTATATTATTATCCGGCGCCAATTTTAGACTTCTGTTATTGAACGTTGTCTGTCTAATGGTGTATATTAAGTTAAGAAAACAAATTATCATCTTGACTTAATACCAGTATGTGGTATAATTACATTCTTAGATGTGACATCCGAGTGTAATTATATAAGCTAATTGCTGCAATAATATCAAAATAGTTGGCGGCCATCTTGGAATAATGTTATTGAAACAATGATCTAATTTCTAAAATCATTGTGTATCTAAATACAATAACGTATGCACATTTGATCTGATATAGGGTATGAGTGCAATTATATATGTTTTCTTATGTAGAGATACGAGTGCACGTATACTGTAATATATTTATAATTAGCGGCCATTTTTGGAATTATGCTATTTAGACTATTATTCAATTTCACAGCAAAGTTACAAAAATAAACATTCATTGTTTCAATAAACCCAAGATTAAAAAAGCATACTCTTTGTAGTGACAAACTAGTGAAATTACATCAAATGGTCACATTTGGCGGATTTTTCCCATAGTGCAGTTAAGGAATTGAATTGTAACGTTGCCAATTTTCATCACTATGTCAAATACACCCTGTTTACGCTCTTAAACTGCTGAATTTCCTTGTGTTAATGTAACTATATGGCACAGTATATCTATTTGACAGCCATCTTGAATTTGTGCAAATTTCTTAAAACGCTCAAGGGTGACAGCTTGTCATCAGTTGGATTTCAAGACTAGAAGGTCTGGACATGCAAAGTCAGTAATAAAAAAAACATGTTATTCAAAACAAGTCAAAGCCCCAAATCGGCCTTTGGCTGCCAGACTATATTCAACTATATGGCTGAAAGAAAAAATGGCGGTAATTATGCTGCATTTTCATTGGCTAACTATGTCGTGGGAATGAGATGCTATCTCGTGGGAACGACAGCTAACTCGTGGTAACGAGATCCTATCTCGTGGGAACGAGATGCTATGTCGTGGTAACGAGATGCTATCTCGTGGGAACGAGATCCTATCTCGAGGGAACGCTAAGTCATGGTAACGAGATGCTATCTCGTGGGAACGAGATGCTATGTCGTGGGAACGAGATAGAAAAAGAATTGCGCATGTCCCTTTTAAGCTGCCGTACAAACATACTGTGAATGAGCAAACACATTCCCATCCATACGTTTTCTCTAGAATAAATTACTGTTTGAAACGCCCAGAAAAAAGTGTACGAAACTGGCGGCTAACTGGTCATTGCTACCTAACTGGTAGAACTAAAGATAATAGCTGCTGTATCCATACACACAAAATGTCTTGATTCATATTTTCCAGTGAAAACAATAGAGAATAGTATATGTATGGTTTTAGATAACAAGCAAGACAGACCAAAACGCCGTAGGATAAGTTGGCACGACAATATGGCTGCCCCCATAGAAATTTGCGTGACATAACATGCTATCTCAAGGGAGATAGATAACATAAAAAATCTTCAAGATTGCATTAAAATGTAATTTCACAAATGAAGAACATGAGATACCTTGTTATTGCGTGTTTCTACTACACCCAATACGTCACGCCATCTGACAAATACTTTCTCCTGAAAATGCATCTAAACACATTTATTTACCCATTACATTCGTAATTCACTTTTACGGATGAAATTATTTTAATATTTCATTTCTATTTTTTGCTATTTCTCAATGAAAGTATATGTTGTGACCACTCATTTGAACCGTCTCAATGAGACGGTTCAAATGGTGGTTACAAGATATATTTCTTAGCTCATATAAAGAAAATATTTAGGATTTTCCACATACAAAATGGTGTATCCTCAGCATGAAATGGGTTAACATTCCGAATGTATAAGAAAGATAGTGGACACTGCCTGTTCCAGATGCGGCTCCTCCGTGATACAGGTCCATGCAATACACCTGTCCCAGGATGCCTTCCTGGGCCCGGTTGTTCAAAACATCCGTTAGCTTAACGGACTGTTAAATCCTTAACTGAATGGTTAAAATCTCTGTTTTAACAGAGATTTTAACCATTCAGTTAAGGATTTAACAGTCCGTTAAGGATTTAACAGTCCAGTCCGTTAAGCTAACTGGTGTTTTGAACAACCGGGCCCAGGTAAATTCCGAATTGGACAGCCACGTTTCGTGACGTCTCATTCGTCATTTACATTTGTGATAGCAAGGGGGGCATATTGTGGTTCTCTTAAGGGTCCGTACCGTACGTCTGTGCACATTTACGTCGAAAAGTAAAAAGTTTGTTTAATAATACTATATCAATATTACTTGATGGATTGCTTTAATAATTGGACATTCATTCATTTTAAAATGTGTGACACTCGCACCACCAATGGCATGACCTTGACCTTTGTGACCTTCAAAATGGTACTGAAACACTTAGCCATTTTCTTATGTCAAAAAGTTTGTAAGAGTTTCTTTCATCATGTAATATCTTCAATATTGCATGAAGGATTACTTTAATATTTGGAGTGTTCATTCAAAATTGTGTTTAGAAGTTTATTTTTTAGAACAGCCGTAATGTCTCGCAAATTTGCAATTTCAACAAAGATGGCCAAATATTTGAACAATTTCTTGAGTGAATTTTGTAGTATTCGCTATAAATACTGTCTGACATAACTTTTCAAGCTTTTTAGACTTTAATTGTCAGCCAGCTCGAAAATATTAGAACATTTTGTAATTACAATGGCTAGGGTGAGTTCTGCGCATTTATTGGTGATTCGGGTCATTTCGGAGTCTTCGGCCTAAATTTGATCTATTTTTCAAAATTTTAGTGTCAAACCGAGAAGGCACCCTCCGCTTGTGCTTCGTCTCCCTGGTGGCACCCACATCAGGAATATTTTAAACTCTTTCACCCATAAGGAACTGGAATGGATTTTCATTTTTTAACTTCGCAACCAATCTAATCATCACAAAATGGTTTTCAGACTAGTCCATTTATGGAAACGGGGTGTTTTTGTTCTTAAAAATGTGAAAATTACTTGCAAAAAGTGCAGATCCTGATGAGCCAGCTCATCTGGATCTACACATTTTGCCAATACCACACTATACAGGCCTGTTAAGACTGGCAGTCGCCAAGGATGTAAAAACAGCATTGGTCCATATCTGTATAGACAGTTGTCATGCAATGATATCTGGCTGTGACTGGAGAAATGGGGCTTATGGGATTTGTGCCCAATGTAGCGCCTGATCAAATAGCACACTCCTGCAGCCTGATAACCATCTATATTTCTTGTTGGAAGCATTAGGGGCATTTCATTGGTGGAATGGCGAACAGTGCAGATCCTGATCAGACTGCGAATGCACAGGCTGATCTTAATCTAATCTGGTCGCAAAACCCATAAGCCCGATTTCTCCAGTCATGGCCACATATAAGTCTGTGATTTAAACGAACATTTAATAAAAAAATCCATAGCACACGACAGGTTGTTTACGGTATGTTAAGCCATACCGTTGCGTAGTCCACGTTACTAATACCAAACGCTAGTTCATCTGCTTGATAGATGAATTTCGAAGTCCAACTTTGATTTTATTCTAGTTCATCAAATTACTTCATTCACCAACACAGACTTGAAAACTGCAAGTTTATCAAAACCTCTGAACCAAGTACACCACATTAAAATTTATGCTTTCTCAAACTAAACATCAAAGTATAACCTCAAATATATAAATTCACCAGAAATCTGGGCTTCGTAGGTCGGTAATTGTCCTCAACGGGAAAGACTGATATCTTTCATGTAGCAATATTCGTTCATTCACCTTGCCCAATTGCACTTACCCGATTTCATGCCGATGAGTCACCATTTATGTTGCGGAGAAATACAGCTATTTCTCTATTTAAATACGGAACTATATGTTGTGGCCACTCATGTGAATCGTCTCATCAAGACGATTCAAATGAGTGGTAACAACATCTACTTTGCATGTGACATTGTGAAAATTTGGGTAAAAAAAAACAACTTTAAACCCGGATATTACGCCTCGTTGACGCCAGATCATGATTCTGCTGTTTTATACATTTAGAAAAAACAGGATATATTCAATCAGTGGCTAATTTCAACAAGAAAAGTCAGGTGAATTACATCAGCTCCAGATAAGCATATTATGGGCGTAAATCCGCGTTGAAAATCAGGAAATCAGCATTGAAAAGATCTGAGGGAGTACAAATCAGCATTGGCATTTCAGCATTAGGAAATAGCAGTTGAAAATATCTTTTCCTACACCACACTTTTCTACAAGTATCAGGTACAGATGGACATGAGTATGTATGTCTGTTCAGTTAACAAGTTTATGAAAAGTGGCAATAATTTTAGTTTTCACTACTACAATTCAAGTTGGTGGTGAAATATGGTGGTGAAATATTCTTTGAAAACACTTAGGGGATAAAATACTCTTTAACCCTTTCACCCCTAAGTAACTGGAATGGATTTTGATATGCTAATTTTGCAAACAATCCAACTGTCCGTTTATGAAAATGGGGTGTTTTTGTTCTAAAAAATTACTTGCAAAAAGTGCAGATCCGGATGAGACGGCTCGTCACGAGCTGGCTCATCTGGATCTACACTTTTTTTTGCCCATGCCACTATACAGGCCTGTTGTGTTGAAAGGGTTAAAGCTAAACCTTAGCTGGAGCTCTCCTCTGTTTCTAACAAACAGTATAGATCCTTATCAGGTTGAAACAAATATGAACCTATCAGTTGACAAAATGTGAAGCTAGCCTGACCACAAATGCTGCAATCCCCATTTCTGAATGTGGCTTTGACTGAAGAAATGGAGCTTATGGGATTTGTTACCAGTGTAGCTCATGATCAAATTGCACACTTCTGTAGCCTGATAGTGATCTGTAGTGCTGTTTAGAAACATGACGTGTGTTTCATCGATGGAACGGCGAACAGTGCAGATACTGATCAGATCAGATGCACAGGCTGATCTGGATCTACACTGGTCGCATAACCGATAAGCCCCATTTCTCCAGTCACGGCCACATATACAGATGGTTGCAATTTCATTGATATACCTGCTGGCTGTCCTTGATCTATCAATTGTACGCTTTCGCATCTATCTACTCGCCAACTTGAATATGTTTCGGTACACCCTTATCTACATATCATATAATTAATTTAGAAAAAGCAATTTTAAAACGAATGGTAAATTACATGTTGCATGTTGTGACAGATTACAGGTACTGTGTCGTGTCGTTCATAAGTGGTGGCTGTGACTGGAGTAATGGGGCGTATGGGTTTTACAACCAGTGTAGATCCAGATCAGACTGTGCATCCGCAGTCTGATCAGGATCTGCACTGTTCACTGTTCCATCAATGAAACACATTTAATGCTTCTGGCAAGCAATAAATATATCTAGCAGGCTACAGGAGTGGACTATTTAATCAGGAGCTACACTCGTCACAAATTTTTCGCATAAGTTCCATTTCTGCAGTCACAGCCACACATGCACCTGTAGGAGTTACTTATCAGGTCTGTTCCAGGTTCATAGATGTGGGTGTGACTGGAGAAATGGAGACATTTGTGACCAGTGTAGCCCCTGATCAACCTGCATATCTGTGACTAGTGTAGTCCCTGATCAACCTGCATATCTGTGACTAGTGGAGTCCCTGATCAACCTGCATATCTGTAACCAGTGTAGCCCCTGATCAACCTGCATATCTGTGACTAGTGGAGTCCCTGATCAACCTGCATATCTGTGACTAGTGTAGTCCCTGATCAACCTGCATATCTGTGACTAGTGGAGTCCCTGATCAACCTGCATATCTGTGACCAGTGTAGTCCCTGATCAACCTGCATATCTGTAGCTAGTGTAGCCCCTGATCAACCTGCATATCTGTGACTAGTGGAGCCCCTGATCAACCTGCATATCTGTGACTAGTGGAGTCCCTGATCAACCTGCATATCTGTGACCAGTGTAGTCCTTGATCAACCTGCATATCTGTGACTAGTGTAGTCCCTGATCAACCTGCATATCTGTGACCAGTGTAGTCCCTGATCAACCTGCATATCTGTGACCAGTGTAGTCCCTGATCAACCTGCATATCTGTGACCAGTGTAGTCCCTGATCAACCTGCATATCTGTGACCAGTGGAGTCCCTGATCAACCTGCATATCTGTGACTAGTGGAGTCCCTGATCAACCTGCATATCTGTGACTAGTGGAGTCCCTGATCAACCTGCATATCTGTGACTAGTGGAGTCCTGATCAACTGCATATCTGTGACTAGTGGAGCCCCTGATCAACCTGCATATCTGTGACTAGTGTAGTCCCTGATCAACCTGCATATCTGTGACTAGTCCCTGATCAACCTGCATATCTGTGACTAGTGGAGCCCCTGATCAACCTGCATATCTGTGACTAGTGTAGTCCCTGATCAACCTGCATATCTGTGACTAGTGGAGTCCCTGATCAACCTGCATATCTGTAACTAGTGGAGCCCCTGATCAACCTGCATATCTGTGACTAGTGTAGTCCCTGATCAACCTGCATATCTGTGACTAGTGGAGTCCCTCTTGATCAACCTGCATATCTGTGACTAGTGTAGTCCCTGATCAACCTGCATATCTGTGACTAGTGGAGTCCCTGATCAACCTGCATATCTGTGACTAGTGGAGTCCCTGATCAACCTGCATATCTGTGACTAGTGGAGCCCCTGATCAACCTGCATATCTGTGACTAGTGTAGTCCCTGATCAACCTGCATATCTGTGACTAGTGGAGCCCCTGATCAACCTGCATATCTGTGACTAGTGGAGTCCCTGATCAACCTGCATATCTATATCTGTGACTAGTGGAGTCCCTGATCAACCTGCATATCTGTGACTAGTGGAGTCCCTGATCAACCTGCATATCTGTAGCTAGTGTAGCCCCTGATCAACCTGCATATCTGTGACTAGTGGAGTCCCTGATCAACCTGCATATCTGTGACCAGTGTAGTCCCTGATCAACCTGCATATCTGTGACTAGTGGAGTCCCTGATCAACCTGCTGATCAACCTGCATATCTGTGACTAGTGGAGTCCCTGATCAACCTGCATATCTGTGACTAGTGGAGTCCCTGATCAACCTGCATATCTGTGACTAGTGGAGTCCCTGATCAACCTGCATATCTGTGACTAGTGGAGCCCCTGATCAACCTGCATATCTGTGACTAGTGGAGTCCCTGATCAACCTGCATATCTGTGACTAGTGGAGTCCCTGATCAACCTGCATATCTGTGACTAGTGTAGCCCCTGATCAACCTGCATATCTGTGACTAGTGGAGTCCCTGATCAACCTGCATATCTGTGACTAGTGTAGCCCCTGATCAGCCTGCATATCTGTGACTAGTGTAGCCCCTGATCAACCTGCATATCTGTGACCAGTGTAGTCCCTGATCAACCTGCATATCTTGTGACTAGTGTAGTGCCCTGATCACTCCTGCATATCTGGTGGACTAGTGGAGTCCCTGATCACTGCATATCTGTATAGTGTAGCCCCTGATCAACCTGCATATCTGTAGCTAGTGTAGCCCCTGATCAACCTGCATATCTGTAGCTAGTGGAGTCCCTGATCAACCTGCATATCTGTGACTAGTGGAGTCCCTGATCAACCTGCATATCTGTAACTAGTGTAGCCCCTGATCAACCTGCATATCTGTAGCTAGTGGAGTCCCTGATCAACCTGCATATCTGTGACTAGTGGAGTCCCTGATCAACCTGCATATCTGTGACTAGTGTAGTCCCTGATCAACCTGCATATCTGTGACTAGTGGAGTCCCTGATCAACCTGCATATATGTGACTAGTGTAGCCCCTGATCAACCTGCATATCTGTGACTAGTGTAGCCCCTGATCAACCTGCATATCTGTAACCAGTGTAGTCCCTGATTAATCTGTATATATGTCACCAGTGTAGCCCCTGATCAACCTGCATATCTGTGACCAGTGTAGTCCCTGATCAGCCTGCACATCGACTGGCTGATAATTGATCTAAATGACGTTTATTGACAGTGCAGCCAGAGATTCATATTTGCAGGGGCATAGCTAGCCAATTTGAATCTGCAGGCCCTGTTGACGACTTTGAGCACCGTTGGTGCGAGTATGCTAGGGGGGGGGGATGGGCATGCCCCCCCCCAGAATATTTTTTTCGAAACTAGAAGGTAAATGATGCACTCTGGCACATTTCAAAACACCATTTTCTCGGGCCTGCAGTGCCTTAATGCAGCTACGCGCCTGTATTTGTGATGTTGACTGGAGAAACAGGTGAATTGTCTCTGCGACCGTTGTAGACCTAGACCAGTCCGTGCATTCTCAGTCTGATCAGAGTCTGCACTATTTGGGACTCAATCAGAGAAACACACAATTAACTCTAGCTGCTTTCACCAATCTACTAAGTATACTTTGAGGCAGTAATCATTTGTTTTCCCCGAAATGCATTATTTCATATAGAACTAACGACTGCATATATTTGATGATTAACATTATGCAGAATTATTATACTGAATTTATTATGGCTGTGATAATTCAGTGTAATAAAAAATAATAAATTTGTCCTTCCTGAAATTAAAAATTTCACTGTATCCGTATCAGGTATCACAGGGGGGGGGGGGGGGGGGGGGGGGGGGGGGGGGGGGGGGGGGGGGGGTGGGGGGGGGGGGGGGGGGGGGGGGGGGGGGGGGGGGGGGGGGTACAAGTAGACCAGGAACTAGGCTGGCCAGAAAAGCTATAAACCACATTTATCAGCCACGGCGACATATGAGGTGTTTGATCATGAAATAAGTAACGGATAACACCTGTTCCACATGCCTACAGTTTGGTACCACTGGTACATACCAGCTCTCTGTTGACCGAGCCCACCTGTACATGTCACTGACATATGAGGCACGCCATGGGATTTTGTACCTTCGGGCATCTGCGTAAGTAATTTCATGAAATACGTTTACAAAATTTACAATATTTTTAATAAATTAAGTCAAAAGTTGACAAAATTTGCAGAGTACATGTGTACTCTGAAAATGTTGTCACTTTTGACGCCATTTACGGAAAATATTGTAAACGTATTTCATGAAATTACGCAGATGTCGGAAGGTACAAAATCCCATGGCGTGTCTCATATGTGGCTGTGACTTGAGAAATAGGGCTTATGGAAATCCTGATCAAACAGCACACTCCTGTAGCCTGATAACGATCTATATTGCTTGTTAGAAGCATGACGGGTGTGTCATTGATGGAATGGCGAACAGTGCATATCCTGATCCGGATCTACACTGATCGTAAACCACATAAGCCCCATTTCTCCAATCACAGCCACATGCAATAAAAGTTGCTAAATTGCAAATTTATCATTTTCTGATTTGCAAATTAAATTGCATAATACAATTCTTCTACTGTACGTGGAAATGTCAAAGATTTTCTGCCATTGTATATGTAATTATTTAATTCTATTGAAGACGTTTCATCACAAAGGGTTCGCCTGGTCTGATTAAATTAAATGTCTTGTGTGTATTTATTTACTGTTGTCGATAATTATATGTCTTAAAATTAAGCTATTTCACCAGGATTAATTGATATACCAGTTTTAATTACATAACTGGTAATTGTTGTGGAAAGATTTATCTGTCCATAAGGTTTCTCATGATTGTGTTTGACATTTAAAGACCTAAGCCCACAGTCTGGGAATTTATTACAGTAAACCGGACACCCGGAAAACTTCAGTGTTTCACTGTTGATGCATTCACTGTTGATGCATGTGTGGTATGAATCAGGGGCCCGTTTTGCTAAACTTCTTACGACAAAAATGTTCATAAGTGCAAATTTAAGATTGTAAATTTCAATTATGGATTTACGTTTATTGAGCATAGGCTGCATATGCAGCCTATGCTCAATAAATGTAAAACCAATAATTATTTACAAGAAAACAATGTTAATGTGAAATTTACAGACTATCATAATTTTGCACTTACGAACATTTTAGTCGTGAGAAGTTTAGTGAAACGGCCCCAGAACTCCAGAAAAGTTTTGTATCTAAAGAGTATTATACCCCCATATTTCAAATTCCATGCATATTTTACTTTTACAAATGTATTATTAATTTTCTTAGTTAATATGGAACAAATGATAAAAATAAAACAAACTTAAAGACTCACTTATTTGAGCTGCAAAAAGCAAACACTGTTTGTTTTTTTGCAGCTCAACTAAGTCAGTACATTTTCAACTTTATTACAGTATTTTCACTACACAATTTGAAATGATAATCAATGCGTATTCTGCTAAAATAACTGTAAAATACGCCAATACACACCTTATCTGGAGCACTATCGTGATACTTGGCCAGTCTTGGGCTATAACATGCACCGTCAAACTAAACCGAAACTGCCGATGAAAAACCCTCCTTTAAATCATAACCACCTAATTTTACTCCGATATTTAAGAAGACAAGGTAGGACATTCACAGTCTTCAACCTATGGAAGTTGATTAACTCTTTGCATGCTGGGAAACATGTGGGCTATAAATAGTTAAAAACTAGCGGACAAAAATTCATCATATTTTCTTGTATTTCTTCCCGTAAATATCATGAATATGTCTTGGAATTTCATTAGAATTGAGTCCAGAGGACTCGATTCTAATGAAATTCCAAGACATATTTACAGAGAGAAATACTCCTAATTTGTTTGGCGGATATTTTCACCTCTAGCAGGCAAAGAGTTAATATACCTTGGACCTGGCTTGCTAATTGTAAGTTACTAACATGCTCAAAGGCCGGGGAAAACAACAGGTGCCTTGCATATGTATGTAACCAAAGACAACAAAAATGATATATACAACATTACTTGTATGAATGTATCCGTGGTATAAAAGGGGTATTAAATGTACATCTATCCGTGTCTACTTATCGTGATGGCAATAGCCCGATTTTGTCAGATCGTGTCCTGTATGATTTTAATTATTGTATAATGGTTTACTACTAGGTTTTAATTTAATACTAACTATGCAAATTCAGTTGTCTTGGATGCTAAAATCCATTAATTAATACCTTGTTAATTGGTGATATGGTATTCGTCATGCAAATTTGACATGCTTGTTAGGTTTCAGGTATGCTAGCTAGCTAGCTATCTTCGATATTAGTTTGCTACATTTGTAGTGTAAAAAACATTAACATTTGAACCAATATTGCATTGCATTCAAACAATTTTACTGACGGAAAAAAATATATTGGTATCTTTATTGGTATTTTCCATCAGAATATATCCTGTGACCACCAGTCAATGACTATTCAAATGAGTGTGGTCACAACATACACTTCCGTAAGGAAATTAAAAAAAAATAGAAAAGAATATATTTCAAAATGTTCTTGTGCCTAAAATGGTGAATATTGCAGTTGTCTGTTTCGCATCTTTGTCTTAACCCTTTCACCCCTAAGTAACTAGAATGAGTTTGTCAGTTCAAAATTTAATTTTAGAATAACATTAAAATTTTCAGCCGCTTTTGGAAAATCTTTAGTGGATGTGTTCACATGTAATGATTTGTGAGTGCAAAATGGTAACGTTAGTAAACCGCATTAACCAGGGATTCCGCTGGCAATCAATTGGCGATAAAATATTACAATTTTCGAAAACAAATCGCCACTTCAAAAAAAAACAAACATTCTTTTTCTTTTTTTGAAGTGGCGACTTTTTTATTTTCCCCAGCGGAATCCCTGCATTAACCCTTAGACCGCTACGCACAACAACTGTCCTCTGCTGTTGCTTTTATATCTTGCCTTATTTCTCAATGAAAACATGTTTTGACAGCACTTCAGAATCATTTATATTGGAAATGATTCTGAAGTGCTGTCAAAGCATGTTGTAAATTATTCTAAAGTGCTGTCAAAGCATGTTTTTGATGATAAAAATGGAAAATAGGAAATAAACAGCAGACGACAAAAAATTAAGATAGTGGTGTAAGGGTTAATATAATGTGCAAAGCAAATCAATAAAAATCATCGTTCAAACATGTTATTGTAAAAGGTGTAATGAAACGAAAGGGCCCTGTTTCCTTCGTTTAAAGGACTAAATTTGCCATCTTGGGTGTCTCTTCATGCTGACTATACCAATGCCATGGCATTAAGTAACTTGTCACTTCTATAATAGACCTGTTTAAATGCCTGACACAAATATCAACAACAACAAAACAAATTCTGATACTTATTATTGTTATTGTTTGTAAACATTGTGTTATCGTAGCTAATATTAGGCCATGGAACATTATGTTCCTAGTTGGATATTTTCTCACGCTGATATTTGACAAGCGTTTCGATCAGTAAAATATATTATCGAAGTCGCGTTTAAAAGTATATATGGGTGACTGGTTGAGATAATGCACGTTACTATGTTTACGTCCAGCATAACCCCAGATCAGACTCGGACCTCCAGATAAGGAATTAGTAATTGAGTATTGTCACTCCATCATTTCTGAAGCAATTGGGTATTTCAAAATTTTAATTGGGTAAAATAAAATCTCTACTGTTTACACATCAACAGACCGCCATTATTGAATAGTTTGCTTCGAAATGAAAACATGTCTTGTCATTTCATTAGAATTGTATCCTTGGAGACAATTCTAATGAAATACCAAGATGTGTTTTCATGGAAAATAAGAAAAGATATGCTATATTTGTGGACTATTGTTTTCTGCAGCATGATAAAGGTACCACAATTTTTGTATTGCTTTTTGATACTCGCTACTTCTGATTTCAATTGGGTTTTTGGCAATTTTAAATTGGGTATTTAAGCAAATATGCAGCTTACCCGGTGTCTTGCAGACTGTGATCAGGGCCTATGCAGTGAACTGTTCATTGAATTCGCCGACTGTCCTCAGTTAACCCACTTCATGCCGAGGATATGCCATTTTGATTGGGAAAAATCATGAATATTTTCTTTAAATGTGCTTAGAAGTATATGTTGCGACCACCATTTGAACCATCTCGTCGAGACGGTTCAAATGAGTGGTCAAAACATATACTTTCATTGAGAAATAACAAAAATATAAAATAAAATATTTATACATGTACATATAAGGGTTGACCCTTTCCAACAAATGCAACATCCGCAAACGCGGTATACAGATCCAAATGAGACGGCTCGTAACGAGCGAGTCATCTCATCTGGATCTACCATGTTTTCCTGTGACAAGGTTAAACAAATACATCTTAACCCTTAGACCACTACACATAACAATTGTTGTATGTTGTTGCTTTTATATCTTGCCTTATTTCTCGATAAAAACATGTTTTGACAGCAGTTCAAAATCATTTCCAATGGAAATGATTCTGAAGTGCTGTAGAAGCATGTTGTAAATTAGTCTAAAGTGCTGAAAAAACATGTTTTTGATGATAAAAATGGAAAATAGAAAATAAACAGCAGACGACAAAAAATTCAAATAGCGGCCTAAGGGTTAATCTATGTGACTATCATGCTAGATGATCAGGAACTACAATGGTTTCTAGGTCCGCCCATTTATGTACAAATTGCACTTGGTTCCACTGCTGTCATGTCAATCAATCAACTTGACATTGTTGACCTACAAATCAAACTCGGGGAACCACAAAATTAATGATTTTGTTATCGAATGATTTTGTATCGTCATTCGGGCCATTTCTGTATTGTGACAGCCACAATGACATGGGTTGCTGAGATCATGTGAATGGACAGACTTGATTGACATGGGGCCATTTCTGTATTGTGACAGCCACAATGACATGGGTTTCTGAGAGCATGTGAACACAGGTTGAAGTAACGGACCGAGGTCTATAAATACATTAAATATGCCTAAAAGCATCAATAAATGAAGAAAAACAAATATCTTTTTTACCCCCTACATCTAATCATTATAATGATTAGATGGAGGGGGTAAAAAAAAATATTTGTTTTCTTCTTTGCCTACAAGCATCAATAAATGAAGAAAAAAAATCAAAAAAAATCTTCATTTATTGATACTTTTAGGCATATTTAATGTATTTATAGACCTCGGTCCGTTACTTCAACCTGTGCAACAAACTGGTTAACCCTTCATGACAAATTGGGGCTTATTGGATCTGTAACCAGTGTAGCATCTGATCATCGGGTATTCAAATTGCTATATTGAATTTTTTGTTTCATCGATCAGGACTGTTTCTGATTGTTTTAGAGAACAGTGTAACATCTAATCAGACTAGATCGTTTGATCAGGGGCTACTCCTGTCACTAATGCAATACGCGTCGTCACTGATCACATCAACAATAATATATCTTATAGTCTGGCTGTGACTGGAGAAATGGGGCTTATGGGATTTGTGACCAGTGTAGCTCCCAATCAAATATCACACTCCTGTAGCCTGATAACGATCTATATTGCTTGTTAGAAGCATAACTGGTGTTTCATTGATGGAATGGCGAACAGTGCAGATACTGATCAGATTGCATGGATGCGCAGGCTAATCTGGATCTACACTGGTCGCAAAACCCATAAGCCCCATTTCTCCAGTCACAGCCACACAGTCTGGGTCTAAGTACTCCATAAACTTAAATATCCTTAAATATCCTTTTAATTATGTTGTGTAAATGGAATCAAAACAAAATAACCATTGCCAGGGTTTTAACATACACAGAACTAGGGCCGAGGTTTGCATGGAAACTCAAGTGTTTAGCTTGAATAAAAGACTTTCTCGAATCTGCGAACCCGAGACCTGGAAAACTAACCTCCCAGACTCGTTGTACATGTACAGTGGAACTTCTCTAAACTAACCTCCCAGACTCATTGTACATGTACAGTGGAACTTCTCTAAACCGGACACCAAGAAAATATCTATGATTTCATTTTTGATGAGTTTCTTCTAATGTCTGTTCATGATCGCATAGCACACACCTATGGCTCAGAATGGTCAAATGCCTGATTTACTGTGAAAACTCTGTAAGCCTCCCAGGGTGTCCGGTTTCGAGACGTTTCACTGTATATTACCCTTCTTGAGAAAAACGGGCTTAAGGTTGCAACTAGCTCAGTCCCGTAATCGGGGTCTACTGTTTGCTAATGCATTTAGGAATTATTCTTGATGGCTCCATGGAAAGGTTCAGGGAAACTGTTTCACTAAGCTTTGTACAAATATAATGTATGTAAGTGAACAATTGTGATAGTCTGTAAATTTCGCATTAACAATGTTTTCTTGTAAACAATTATTGGATTTACATTTATTGCAATACATTTAAATCTATCAATTGAAATTTCCAGAGGATCCTAAATTTGCTCCTGTCTGTCCGTCCGAGATTTGCATTTAAAATGTTTGTCATTCTACTATCTATGTTACTGTTAGTCGGATTGACTTGAAACTTCATACACGTATTTGTCATCATCCGTATTTTAATTCTATATATAACCCACTCGTGTGGCCCTTGTGCTCAAGGTCAAGGTCAAATGACATTTTGACGGGTAAATCCTTCAGTGCTACTGATTTCTTGTTAAATATTATAGGAATGAATGGCCTTTTTGTGGAATTTATCGGGGTATAAACTTGGAAAAGTCGCGGGAATACTGGACGAAGGCCGGAAGGCCTCGTCCAGTATTCTCGCGACTTTTCCAAGTTTATATCCCCGATAAATTCCACAAAAAAGGCCATTCATTCCTTATAATTCCAGCATTTGAAATAAATTCATCAAGAAAATTATTTTAACTGCGCCTTGTGTAAATATTTTTGTGCTGGAATTATTGAGGAATGACTGCAATTGATGAATACGGGGTTCCATGCGTCCGCCTGTCTGTCCAAGTGAAATCTATGTTATTTATTACATCAATATCCAATGGAATTTTAAAAGATTTTGAAGAGAGTCACATTTTATTATTTAGGAATATGTACTTAAGTTCTAATAATTATTGAGACTTAATATGTTTAATTACCAAAAACCCATCGGCCATCAGACGGTGAGTTAGCCAGAAACTAAACACCCCGTTTTATAGTGCCGGGTCATATTATGTACAATTATAATTATCAGTTCCTTCGTAAATCAGCCTGGCATAAAAGTAAATGTAATTCAAAGTTTCTTCTTGTATTTTCATTAGCCCAGAATAGCTGTGTTAGTCTTTGTGTGACATTTGACGGATTGATTGCGGAGTTGTACCATGGTAGAGGGCGCATTTAGCTGATAACCAGATCAATTGTCATTTCCTATCCATAGCTTTATGATTGAAGTACAGTTAAAATGTTGTAAAATACCTTTTATAAAGAACAACAAAAATATTGGTACAGTTTATAATCGCCAAATCTTGAGTTTTTGTCAGCTGATATATATACATCGGTATAATTGGACCATTGGATGATAAAAGCGACCTTATGACGTTTGCGATCAACTGCATCCACGCAGTGTGATCAGGGCCTACTTTGTTCGTTATTTGATGTCTGAACAAAGCGAACTCCAAACAGAAAAATAATTTAAACCAGATCTGTCTGTGCAAGGGTGGGAATCCACAGTTGTTGCTAACACTGTCAGGCCCATTTTGTCCACCAATTGAGCTGTAAACGAGCCTAAATTAAGTTTTTCAAATTTTGCAAATGTATTCATCAATTATATTACTCAATATGCTCAATTTGCAATAATTCCAGCACAAAAATATTTACACAATTCCCTAACATTTGATTGGCCCGTAGCAGGTCTCTGTCCAAAATTTATATCCCAGTAAACTCCCATGCCAAACTACTTTCCGTAACCGTGAGGCGCAGTTAAAATAATTCTTAAGAAAACGAAAAATAAACACATTTTCTTGATGCATTTATTTCAAATTCTGGAATTATAAGGAATGAATGGCCTTTTTTGTGGAATTTATCGGGGATATAAACTTGGAAATGTCACGGGACTACTGGACGAGGCCTTAAAAAATTACAATTTTCGAAAAAAAATCTAAAAAAAATTCCGGAAATTGTAATTTTTTATCGCTTCGTCCAGTATTCCTCCGACTTTTCCAAGTTTATACCCCGATAAATTCCACAAAAAGGCCATTCATTCCTATAATATACATTAGTTTGTTGTGTACAAACCTTTCAGCATATGTACAAAGGCTTCTTTTTTTTTGCAATGCCACATGCTATCGTAAGATGTGTTTATTCTGTGGCTATACCATTTTCAGTTGTTGAACAGCACATTTACTACTATTATTCTCCAGATATTGTACAATTAAAATAAATTGACATACAATTTAGAAAAATGATACTATTTTACAAAACCAAATAAAAATCTAGATCTTTTACGACAACAAACTATCTGTAGGCCACATCACAAAATGCCTAAAAGGATAAAATTATAAAATTATAAAAATTGTATTTTTATATAGATATTCTATAGATATATACAACGAAAACACACGCGTATTTGCAAAGTGCACTAAAATTTAATTAACTCTTTGGAAGTGTGCTCTCGGTGAGTACAAACAAAATTATCTTGAGTGCACTCAAACTAAAATACATTCTGCTTCAACCTTACTCTTTGCATGCTAGCGGCGAAAATATCCGCCAAATGAATTAGGAGTATATGTTTTATTTCTCTCTTTGGAAGTGTGCTCTCGGTGAGTACAAACAAAATTATCTTGAGTGCACTCAAACTAAAATACATTCTGCTTCAACCATCTACCTTAACTCTTTGCATACTAGCGGTGAAAATATCCGCCAAACGAATTAGGAGTATATGTTTTATTTCTCTCTGTAAATATGTCTTGAAATTTCATTAGAATTGAGTCCTCAGGACTCAATTCTAATGAAATTCCAAGACATATTCATGATATTTACGGTGAGAAATACAAGAAAATATGATGAATTGTCATCTGCTATTTTTGAACTATTTATAACCCACAAATTTCCCAGCATGCAAAGGGTTAATGTGATTTATTCAAGAGGTACAGATTCGGACTGAGCCGGAGGTGATTGACCTTGGTACAATAGATCAGCATGCTCATATTGTTTGCCAGATCAGATTCATGTTTTACATATAGCAGTCTGCCTCTTTGCATCATAACTTTCACAGGTTGATTGATAGCTGATTTATACGGAGCCCCGCATTTAATTTAACAATTCGTTCCCACGATATAACAATTCGTTCCTACGAATTAACAATTCGTTCCCGTGGGAACGAATTGTTAATTCATGGGAACGAATTGTTCAATTGCGGGAACAAATTGTTAATTTGTGGTAATGAATTGTTCAATTGAGAGAACAAATTGTTATTTTGTGGGAACAAATTGTTATTTCCTGGAACAAATTGTTATTTTGTGGGAACAAATTGTTATATTGTGGGAACAAATTAATAAAAAAAGAATTCTACGTCCCCTGCGGCGCTCCGTAGATTTACACTGCGGCAGAGAATATCAAGTTCATTTTCACAGTATAGTTCCTGGTCGGCTAACATACACACTTATTTGGTTAACTTGTATTTTTTGCTAATCATGTCGGAAATTGACAAATGATCAGTAGCCGATTTCATCAAAATTGCAAAGTATACTTATCTAGCAATTAAAGTATTCGAAATGCATTACTTCATATAGAACTAACGACTACATATATTTGATGATTATGCAGAATTATTATTGTGAATTTATTACAACAATTTTGGCTGCGATAATGTAATAAATTCAGTATAATAAAAATTAATAAATTTATCCTTAAATTGAAAATTTCTCCCTCAAAGTGTACTTAGCGAGATAAGTACCGGTATACTTTGCAATTTTGATGAAACGTCTACTCACGGCCTATACTGGTCACACAAAAACTCCTCGTGCTCTCAAAAAGCTAATACAAGTGTAACAGTATATTATATTATATATTGTGTGTGGCCTATATTTATTTTGTGAGTGGTGAAGGGTATTATGTTCATGATATTTATGAATGAAGTTTGTGAGGTCCTCAATGAAACTACAGCAAGGGTAGTAATGATTATTGTATGACCTCGATGGTATACAAGCATATTTACCCAGACCTATATGGATCGGTGTAGATGATAGTGAGAGGACTCGAACAATGGATTTCAAGTCCTCGGAGATACTTTTCTTCTTTGTTTTATACGAGTCCTCGGACAGGATTTCATTCATTCCGTACGTACTTTACCGATAGACTGAGGACTCAATGGAGAGAACAATGAAGTCCTCGCACTATCGGTGCTGCGGGGTTGTGTGCACATGTAAGATGTTTGATGACAGCATTTTGCTATCATTAACCCATTTCATGCAAGATACCTATCAACAATTTTTTCACACTAATCTATTTATAAAAAGGCGGTGTTTTCTTCTAAAACATATGAACATTACTTGCAAAAAGTGTAGATCCGGATGAGACGGCTCGGCACGAGCCGGATCATCTGGATCTGCACTGTTTGCAAATACTGCTATAGAAGTCTGTAGTGTTGAAATGGTTAAGGTAGTAGGTCGTAGATAGATACACTTGGCTTCAATGAGATTTTCTTCATAAGAGTGATGTGATATATGAATATAACTATGTGAATATTGTCTTGTTACTGTATACTATATGGAGCATTGAGTTGCCATATCCGCCATCTTTGTATATACAAGCCATCATACAGTTTCACCACTTCGTGTGTTTTGACACATACAGCAAATAATATGACAGTAAACCAAATAAAATTTGGTGCAATACATAATAGACAGATATGACAACGGTGTCCTATAAATATTATGCCAGCAAACTATACAAAAAAACGACATATCCAAGCATTTCTCCCATCAATCTCAAAATAAATTTTGATGTGTAAACTTTTCAATCTGATGCGCAGCCTATAGTACTGTACATGTTAATCAAGGGTAAAGCCATATTTACTCGCATAGTAGGTGAGCAGTCACCCGTTACACTCCGGTAACTGCTTACATGTCACTGGATTTGATAGCTAATAACGGAGTACAGTAGTGGGTGTATATGGTATGTGTTGTGTGGTTGGCCATGTAAAAGTGATACACTGTGCGATTTTCTGTGTATGAGGTTATTTATAATGGTGGTTCGTGTTGTTAAAAACACAGGCATAAACCTGTCCAGAAAACTGACATATTTTACATATTTTATAGGAGTCCGTTATCCTGGCTTTTCTACATGTGATTAGCTACATTATATCATATGTTCTACCTCACATTTTGGGTTCTTTGTCAAACGGCAGAACAGGCGAAACTAGCTGATGGCTGGAACACACTGGCCACTCCATGTGCCGTATAGGATACAGTAACGAGACAGTGTTCACGTATATGTTATACATATATTCAATCACATTTACGAAGCAATTATCTTTGAATCAAATGATGATCATGCAGTGAAGGGGTTCTTTATTAACAGGTACAGTGCGACCCCGTTAGTACACGGAAGTCCGGCGACATACAACCTTTCCGTGTTGCTTATCCGAACCGTGCTATATCCGTTCTCGCCCAAGACGCATCATAATGTCAACAAAAAATACATGTACACTGTACACTGTGACTGCGAATGAACGACGTCGCCAATGCCATAAGTTTTCACTGTTATCTTCGCATGTAATAAATATATTGAATCCAAGAATTGTTAACGTCATGTTTTATTTATTCATCATGTTCATGTAGAATGTAGATCTACGCAGGTCCGTGCAATCCATTATTGAAAACGCGTGTAGAAAAAAGTGTAGTAAACGCGTGTAGATCATTCGATGACGCAATGACCCAAGGCCAATGACCGATATCCTGTTCTATCAGCTGCAACGTCACGTGACAAGCTCGTGCGTTGCAATCTGTGTTTACTCCTATGGTGAGCACAGGTGGAAGACTCGGACCTATGACACCAAAATAGATGCCTATTAAAAAAATCCCATTATCCCACCCACCTGGTATCGTACTTTTCTAAATTTACAAACATTTGTTTTTTATTTTTCTTTATTTCTCTATGAAAGTATATGTTTGAACATTATCAACTATATTTTCACACTAATCCATTTCTAAAAAGGTGGTGTTTTCTTCTAAACATATGAACATTACTTGCAAAAAGTGTAGATCTGGATGAGACGGCTCGGCACGCGCCGGGTCATCTGGATTTGCACTGTTTGCAAACACTGCTATAGAAATGTGTAGTGTTGAACTGGTTAATATCTTGCTGTAAGTGGATCAGTCAACACCTACATAAAATTCACCACATGCATGCAACCAGCTAGCTATTTGTGACTTCAACATTATCACATATCACCATGATCCTCTACAAAACAAATTGTAGATCAGTTTATGTTGTTAATGTCAAGCCTATGACATGTTTGTCTGCCTGTTTTGTGGTCTATTCATTCGTGATGATTAGTAGTGGGCGACATGAAATGTCAAATGATGTTGCGGTTACTCTGTAGAATAAGATAGAACACGCAGAGCACCAAAAAATAAAAAATATTGTTTTATTTTTGTCTCCGTTGCGTTTATCGTGTATAATTGCTACTTTTGCCTCGCCGATATTAGTGGGAAGTGTCAGACGCAGTGGTCACAGTTCCGACGTAGGCATTGCAACTTAAGCGTCAACAATTACGTCCAAATGTTGAATATCTCTTGATCTGTTTGTTGGATCATGACAATAATTTATCAATAGCTTCCTCACATTGATGGATAATTCACCCAACGTTTGGGTGACCTTGGTATTGGTGATCTTGACATTCGTGGGTGGGACACTCGTCGGCTATCACCTTGTTTCTATTCCGAAGTACATATTTTGACCACTCATTTGAACTGTGCTCACAACATATAGTTCTGCACATGTGCATTAATACATGTATAAGAAATATTTGTCTGTGTGAATATCTGTGTATCTGTGTATTAACCCTTTCCCTGTGTATTAACCCTTTCCCTGATAGAAACGACTTTTCACGCCTCTGCAGAAGATGTCTTTTGAAAACATTGTGGGAAAAGGAGAAATTGCTTGTAACAAGCAATTTCTCCTTTTCCCACAATGTTTTCTACTCCATCAGATAATTTAACCATCATTTGACCCAGCATTTGATTCTTTTATTCAGATGTTTTTGATTTGGAAGAGTCGAAATATCGCAAAACATGGAAAGGGTTAACCCTTTCAGCACCACAGGCTTGTATAGTGGTCTTGGCAAAAGGTGTAGATCCAGATGAGCTGGCTCTTGACGAGCCGTCTCATCAGGATCTGCACTTTCTGCAAGTAATTTTCATATTTTTGATAATTATATACATGTTTATATACATGTATCATTTCTCAGTATTATTTATTTAGAAAATGAACAATTTCATCTCCCATCCCTATGTATCTGGCATGCACTTGTGTTAATTTTATTGTGCCCATTTGAAAACGATTATGTATTACGGAATGATCAGTGTTTTCTCGAGAGTGTGGCCCATATAATAGGTACTAACTACCTCTAGGTTCAAGCAGCCTGTAAAGGACTTCAGGATGTAATATTGCTACTTAGTTACATCACTATGAAAGGACACTCGGGTTTATCTGGTATTTGGCTCAGTTTTGTACTCGTAGTATTATTACTTCAAAATGATTGTACCGATTAATTAAGTTTTTCCCAGACTTGGATCTACTGTCTGTTCCACGTTTTGCTGCCGACAAACATTTGGCCATTAAACACGTTAAATCTAAAAATATATAAAAATATTTAAAAGTAAGTACGATTTAACATGGGGAATCAATTTCCAAAACTTTTGGAAATTGACTCTGAAACCGGACGAGATAGCTTGAAAATGATGTAACTAAGAAAACAAAAGTTAGATTATGAAAATCGATCTACAAATAAAAAAAATCTATTTTTAGCCCCCATGTTAAATTCCCATAGGAAAATCTTTTTTTTGCAATAAAATCAATATTTGATGGACTTTCATGAAATAATTTTTTTTGGGGAGGGTGACTTTTTTGTTATTAATGAAAAAGTACTTACTTTTAAATATTTTTTAGATTTAACGTGTTTAATGGCCAAATGTTCGTCGGCAGCAAAACGTGGAACAGACAGTAGGTCCCAGAGCGTGGCCCATTCACAAGGATAACCAACCCTACCCACTCACTTCTTCTAGACTATACAGCATACATGATGAATAACCTATAGAAATGGGTGGGTATGGTAAATTTTGGAATGTGCCACTCCACTGCCTGGGTCTTAGGTCCACGTCTTCCATATGAGAAACACCATGTGATTTTGTACCTTCGGACATCTGCGTAATTTCATTAAATATGTTAACAAAATTTACAATATTTTCCCCGTAAATGGTGTCAAACGTTAATAAAATTTATAATATTTTTCATAAATAAAGTAATAGTGGACAAAATTTTGTTAACTTTTGACGCCATTTACGGAAAATAATGTAAATTTTGTAAGCGTATTTCATGAAATTACGCAGATGTCCGAAGGTACAAAATCACATGGCGTGTCTCGTATGTGATCCGTGCTATCCACTCATTATATGTGGGATACTTCTACCAAATAAGAAACGTGTCGAAAACACTTTCCATGACAACAATATATATTTCAGCAATTATTTGAAATTTTCTGTCTGTAATTAGTGTAGCTCATGAATATAATGGTTTAAAGTGATCAATAATCATCATGGCAAAAGTGTAGGACCTGATCAGACTGCACGGATGTGCAGGCTGATCAGGGACTATACTGGTCACATTTTCAATAAGCCTTTTTCTTACCGCTGGTCATATATTCTGTCAATCATTCAAATCAATGACTTATGAACACGTACCTGCAGCTGCAAATAAGACTATTATATTGTTGATCATATTCATTTAATTTATGGTATAAATTTAATAATAAATACCTTATTAATATGGTATATATTGTATACCATTGTTATTTAGCTAATATCTACGTCACATTCTTGTCACGACGTCCTGAAGTCGTTGTCATTTTAATTCTCACGTGTGTGTAACTGATTCATGTCCTATAGGCCATTGTACAGCCGGGTATAAATCATGAATAATCATGAATGAAGAAGTCGGTTGAAAGTGCAGATAGGTCTATGTTCTTGGATGACATTATGACCTCCAGAGTGTTGAGTTAATTAGCCCTTACAATGCTAAAATAAATGTTGTTGTCTGTTGTTTAATTTATTTTTTTTACATTATTGTCATAAAAAATGTGTTTCGAAAACACTTTAGAATCATTTCCAATGGAAATGATTCTCAAGTGCTGTCAAACCACGTTTTTATTGAGAAAGAATACAAATTATAAAACAACATGTTTAACAATTCTGCAAAAACCAGTACCCCACTTTCACACTTTCCAAACGTTTCGGCACAAGGCCTTTATCAAGGAATTAGTTTCTACTAAACGCTAAGTGTAATAAGTGGATGCCACTTTCAGCGTTTATTAGAAACTAATTCCTTGATGAAGGCCTTGTGCCGATAAAGGCCTTGTGCCGAAACATTAGCAAAGTGGGGTACTGGTATTTGCAGAATTGTTAAAAATGTTGTATTTTTGCGGAAAGCTTTAACTATAAATCAACAGCAGGTGACAGTTTACGTTTCCTGCAGTTAAAGGTTAAGAGAGCTTCCATGGAGAGGGGGGAAATGTGAATTTACAAGAATAGGGAAAATAAATCTTAATTTTGAATGCAATTCACACTGAATGACAGAATCAGAGATAATACATACATACAGTATGGTAATACATTTATCATGTTAATGGGATCTTAATCATGCCTAATACAATGGGTAAGCCTAAACCAGTGGGCATGTTTAATGTATTGAATCATGTTACATTCTGTTATCTCTATGGAATAGTCCACTGAATATGAGAGAAAACGGTGCACATTTAATGTTGGGACATGTAACTCAATACATCATATGTGGGTGTCACTGGAAAAATGGGGTTCATTACATATGCGACCAGTGTAGCCCCAGATCAGACTGCGCCTCCGCGCAGTCTGATCAGGGGCTGCACTGTTCACTGTTCAGTCAGTGAAAGAAAGAGCCGCCATGATTCTGACAAACAGAATACAGTGTTACCAAACTGTAGTAGTTCACCAAGGGTGTGAGAGCAGTTCCAAATGCCAAATCCTGAAAATGGATAAACAATCATATTTTTGCACCCACAAATGAGTAAGTGTGTTTCTCATGTTGAAACCTTAGTATTTTTCTGCAATTATCAGGAACCTAAAATATATACTGAAAATTCCCACCCCTGTGCACTAAACAGATCAGAAGCTAGACTGCCTATAAATGACATAAGCCCCATTTCGGCAGTTAAAGCCACATACTTGATCCTGCATGATAGTACTGATGATTTCTTGGCCAATGCAGTTCCTGATCCACTATAGCACGGCATATACGTAGCTGTGACTAGAATGGCTTATGGGTTTTGCGTCCAGTGTAGATCCAGATTAGCCTGTGCATCCGCACAGTCTGATCAGGATCTGCACTGTTCGCCATTCCATCAATGAAGCACCCGCCATGGTTCTAACAAACAATATAAATCATAATCAGGCTATAGAAGTTTGCTACTTTATCGATCATTAGCTACACCGGTCACAAATCCCATCATTAAGCCCCATTTCTCCAGTCACAGTCACATATAGATTCAGTTGACAGACAGGGGCAACCATGATCCTAATGTAAATATTTTCTGGGGCTTCAGTATGTCACAAACACAATAAGCCAAATTTTGTTATGGCAGTCGGGTAATACTATGTTGTGTCAGGTGAATACATTTAGTCTTAACCCTTTCCCTGTTTTGCGATATTTCGACTCTTCCAAATCAAAAACATCTGAATAAAAGAATCAAATGCTGGGTCAAATGATGGTTAAATTATCTGATAGAGTAGAAAACATTGTGGGAAAAGGAGAAATTGCTTGTTACAAGCAATTTCTCCTTTTCCCACAATGTTTTCAAAAGACATCTTCTGCAGAGGCGTCAAAAGTTGTCTCTATCAGGGAAAGGGTTAACCCTTAGACCGCTACACACAACAATTGTCGTCTGCTGTTGCTTTTATATCCAGCCTTATTTCTCAATAAAAACATGGTTTGACAGCGCTTCAGAATCATTTCCAATGGAAATGCTTCAGAATCATTTCCAATTCTGAAGTGCTGTCAAAGCATGTTTTTGATGATAAAATAGAAAATAAACAGCAGACGACAAAAAATTAAGATATATCCCTTCAATTCAATGAGTTGTATAATCAGCACATTTTTCCATATTTTCGATCATAAACTAGTTTTCTTTTTTAGCTCATCTGAGCGAAGCTCATGTGAGTTATTGTTATCGCAATGTGTCCGTCGTCCGGCGTCCGTGAACATTTTCAAACATCTTCTCCTCGGTAACCATTGGGCCTATAATCACCAAACTTCATGGTCATGGTCCTTAGGTAGGGGGATTACAAAATTGTTAAAATGACGTCATTACGTAATCGAAGATGGCCGCCGTCTAAAAATAGCACAAATTCTTCAAAAATCTTCTTCGACAAAACTTGGTAGGAATGATCGATGTACAATGCTCTTTCAAAGTTGTTAAAATGGTGACCCCGGGGTCAAATATGGGCGTGGCCCGTGGGGTCAAATTGGGGTCCCAATTTTATTTTTGACCGAATATGGTCATGTCATATATCAAATCAAAGGTATCAACGAGGCGATCACTCTGGTGCATTTTATGTCGAAATCGGAGGGTTATGTCATCCAAGATGGCCGCCGAAATGTCAAAAGGTCGTTCTTTTATTAGAGATTTCAAAATTCTCTGCTTGGCCCATGGTGGCCAAACTTCACAATTATGGTCCATGGGTGAAGCCTTTTCAGATTTGTTAAAACGGAGGTCGTCGCTAATACAAGATGGCCGCCGTCTAAAAATAGCACAAATTCATAAAAAAATCTTCTCGTGAACCGCCAGCCGGATTTCGACGAAACTTAGTAGGAA
Source organism: Conchocele bisecta (assembly GCA_029237695.1). Taxonomy (NCBI): domain Eukaryota; kingdom Metazoa; phylum Mollusca; class Bivalvia; order Lucinida; family Thyasiridae; genus Conchocele; species Conchocele bisecta. The sequence continues at coordinate 29,200,766 of CM055265.1, read as the reverse complement.
TGATCGATGTAGAATGCTCTTTCAAAGGTGTTAAAAATGGTGAATCGATGAGGCGATTGCTCGGAATCGGATTGTTATGTCATCCATGATGGCCGCCAAAAGGTCCATTTATTCGAGATTTTGAACGCCTTTTTCTCAGGAACCAAATGGCCAATGCTGGCCAAACTTCATAGTAAGTTAAGATCCTTGGGTGAATCATTTTCAGATTTGGTAAAATGAGTCGTCGCTTAATCCAAGATGACCGCCATCTAAAAATAGCACAATTTTTTTAAAACGCATATGAACTCAATGTCACATTCTCCTCTGGTGTTCATGGAGTCAGGTGAGCGAATTAGGGCCATCATGGCCCTCTTGTTATTATTATCAAGGCTGCCAGTAAGGGGATAACCTTTAACGGTGCCATTTCTTGTCCATCCTTGTTTTTCCAATCATCAAATAGCTGTGCATACACATAATTACCATGACATTGAGCTTGTCCATGTGACAGGACATTCAGGAAACAAACTCTGTGGAAAAACTAGCTCCTTATCATTCTGCTCACTTCCGCAGTTGTATCAGGGTCTAATCATTTCGCTGACGGCAATAAGCATGGCTGAGTGACTGAACGGCGAACAGCGTAGCCCCAGATCAGACTGCGCGGATGCGCAGGCTGATCTGGGGCTACGCTGGTCGCATACGTCATAAGGTATTGTTTTCCGGACGGAGGCCCATATGCAGTCTGGTGATAATTATGGATCCTTCAATCCCAGTTTTGTTGGCTTTCATCATCATAATTGTAGTGATTATTGATAGAAAAGTATGATACTTTGACATCCCAAACTATATATAAAATACTCTTCTTTTAGAGAGTGGGCGACTATTATGAGACATGAAGAATCTAATGTTCAGAGAATGTTCCTCTATTCTTGTTGTTGAACCCGCTTCCGGAAAGAGTGATATAGTGGTCACAATTACATCTATAGTGGAATCTCTCTAAACCGGACACCCTGGGAGGTCCCCAGGGTGTCCGGTTTGGAGATGTTTCACTGTAATTCCGATGTAAGAGCACTGAAACACATGCCTGTGTATATTGCAGTCATGAACAATAAACATCAGCGATATTTGACAGTGAAATCGGTAATAATTTAACATTTTTATGTCGCAAGGTTGTTTGGTTTAGAGAGGTTCAACTGTATATATGTGTGTGTCTCTACGAAATCTGTAATATGAATTTCAAACTCCCAGAACAAAAAAGTGAGGTTCGAATTAAATGAATGCAAGTTAACCAATCTCAGATGTATACAGTTAAAATGTTAAGAAATATTTTAGAAAAATAAAATCTGATTTTCTTCACTTCTCCTCGAACATATACGTTGTCAACGCTCATTTGAACCATTTCCCCAAGATGGTTCAAATGAGTTGTGTTAACATATATTTTATTGAGAAAGAAATAATCTGATTATTTCAACAAAAACGTATTATTTCACTGCGATAGGTTAACACATCTATGAAATAACAGCCATGTGAAATTGTGATTTTGGTCTCAATACCATAGTTAAAATGTTGAAACAAAATCATGTATGGTACATTTTGATCCATACTGTTTGCAAAGATATACATCTGGGGGCCGTTTCACTAAACTTTGTACGACTAAAATGTTCGCAAGTACAAAAATATGAAAAATATTCATATTAACAATGTTTTCTTGTAAACAATTATTGGATTTACATTTATTGAGCATAGGCTGCATATGCTCAATAAATCTAAATTCATCAATTGAAAGTTACACACGATCCTAAGTTTGCACTTTAATACTACCATTTTAGTCGTACACAGTTTAGTTAAACAGGCCCCTGTAGTATTGCCAAGCCAGGCCAGTGACAACCTCGACAATTGTAAACCACATGCAGTTCACAAAGTTTACATATACCCCGTTGTATATTTTACATCCTGGTAATTTAATGATCGGGGTTCATCCCGACTGGAGGCCTGGTTTAGGCCCTCACATACGTCTTTGGCATGTTGTATGTGACAGTTGAATCTGGTTATACCCCTTATGTGAGTATGACGATATTCGTAATCCTATTTTAGGGGAAGGGGCCAAGTGACTTTGGTGTGGTATGGTGTGTATATTCTAATTTCAGGTCTGAATATATTTGTTCTCGATGCAAATATTCCGTTCTGATTTTGGGATTTTCCCCCCAATGCAGCAGGTTAAAATGGGATCGAACCCGTTTGCCCGGCCTTACATGACCAGTTGTTGATAGATGTTTAACGGCCTATCAACAGCTACGGTCATTTAAGGCCGGGCCAACGGGTTGGTCTATCTGTATCAAACCTATCCATGAGGGAAATCCCTAAAATCAGAACTCAATGTTTACAGAAAAATATATATTCAGCCCTGAAATTAGAATATCCTGACCTGGTGCCAGGTCCATTCCACACCAGTCACCAGAGCTCCAACCCCAAAAGTAGTATGATCAGCACTAATCTTGATGGGGGTGTGAAGGTTTGTTTCATTGACTGGTGCACAGACATAGCTGCCATATTCCCAGATGGCCTCCAGACAAAACTGTGGGAGCATCAAAGACATACACAGCCCTTACTGTCTGCCCAATTAATGGATGATTATGTAGCTGATTAGCAGTCTGTTTAATTACAGCTCACGTGTCATGACAAAGTGAGGCTTAAGCAGAGTTTGATCAGTCTTGGACCACTAGCACTATTTTAAATCTTGATTTAACCCTTTCACCCCTAAGTAACTGGAATGGATTTTTATATGTTAATTTCCGGACCAATCCAATCGTCACACAATTATTTTAGTCCATTTATCAAAAGGGGGTGTTTGTGTTCTCAAAAATGTGAACATTACTTGCAAAAAGTGCAAATCCTGATGAGACGGCTCGTCACGAGCCGGCTCATCTGGATCTACACTATTTGCCAATACCACTTTACAGGCCTGTGGTTTTGAATGGGTTAACGCAGATTAGATGAATATTGGGAATATTTCACTGATACGGAACGGAGAATAGTATAGACCTTGATCCGTTTCTGTAGAATATCTGTGTCTAAATCCGTTGCAAAAAACAGTCAGCTGCATAATTGAATGATACATCAAACCGGACATAAATGCTCATAACCTTTCCCAAAACACAGATGGGCTACTGGGCAAAAATCTTCCTTCAGATATGTACAACCAGTGTTAGTGAACAGATCAAACCTGGAGCTAAAGTGTATATTGTTGCTCCTCGTTCATATATCATATAATGAATATCTTAACAAATACATATGGTATGAGCATGCTAGACCAGGTTTGTGACTGCGCTTGGAGAAATGGGACTTATGGTTTGTGACCAGTATTGACCCAGATCTGCACCATTTACAGAGATTTTCCTGCCATGCAGCATTGATCCGTATCGGGCTGCAAGAGCATGATAATTGGTCAGGTGCCAGACCAGTCACAAATGCCACAAGCCTCATTTCTCTAGTCACAGATCAGGAACTAGACTGGCCAAAACCCCAATTTATCCCGTCAACACAGTGTGTATGTGCCGTGAAACACGGTACCGTGAAACATTTTTTGCATTTTACAGCCATTTGAAGGTGTTGACGGGATAAATAGAATAGTAGGTTAGTGCCGTGAATGGGAAAAAATATCTGGCGCGGCACGGAAACGGGATGGGCGAGGCTCTGCCGAGCACATCTCGTTTCCTGAGCCTTGTCAGATATTTTTTCCCATTCACGGCACTAACCTACTATTCTCTATTTCTCCAACCACAGCCACATATGAGGCAAGCCATGTGATTTTGTACCTTAGAAGATGTGCTATTTTTTCATGAAGAATATTTACAGAAACTGAAATATTTTCTGTAAATGACATCGAAAGTTGACAAAAGATTTAATTCCGCATTTGTCCTATACATTTCATCAACTTTCGGTGTCGCATATGGAAAATATCGTAAATTTTGTAAATATTTTTCATGAGATATCACAAATTTTCTTAGGTACAAAATGACATGGCTTGTCTTGGTTATTGCAATATTAGTGCCAACTGGTGGGTGGTGACTGGTATGTAAGCTCAGGTTTGTCTCTGTATATGTGGTTGTGACTGGAGAAATGGGGCTTATGAGATGTGTGACTGGTGTAGCCCCTGTGTAGCCTGATAGCCGTCTATATTACTTGCCAGAAGCATGATGGATCGCCATTGATGGAATTGCGAACAGTGCAGATCCTGATCAGACTGTGCGGATGCACAGGCTGATCAGGATCTACACTGGTCGCAAAACCCATAAGCCCCATTTCTCCAGTCACAGCCACATATGAAGGAGACAGGCAACCAGGAAGATAGGGTGCATTGTAGATACATAGATAGCCGGCTCAATTTGGGGGGTCTTATTTTGATTTGTTAAGGTAACAACATATATGTGGCTGTTATGGAAAAAAACTGCCTTATTATACACCTGCAGCGAGTTGTGGTGGGGTATACTGGAGTCATGTTATCTGTCTGTGCGTCCGTCTGTGTGTCCGTCCATCCGTCACTAAACTTAACATCAGAGAAATATGTTATAACTTCTATTTCCTTCATCTAAAATGCTGAATATATCGCACATGCATTCCTGTAAGGCTCTACTACCTGCGCCAAATCCACGACCGTCAACCCCCGCTGATCCCAAGGTCAAGGTCAAATACTTAGTCTCTTTACCAAACTTAACATCAGAGAAATATGTTATAACTTCTATTTCCTTACATATTTAGGGGCACATGGGCCCACGCGGGGGTATTCCGTAAGCCTCGCTTACTGACAAATCTAGTTGTATTTGCGACCAGTGTAGCTCCTGATCAAATATCACACTGGTTGCCTGATAGCGATCTATATTGACTGTAAGATGCATGACAGGTCTTTCATTGACGGAATGGCGAACATTGCAGATCCTGATCCGATTGTGAGGATGCACAGGCTGATCTGGATCTACACTACACTGGTCACAAAACCTATAGCCCCCATTTCTACAGTTACAGCCACATATCTGGCTGTGATGAAAGAAATGGGGCTTATGGTTTTTGTGATCAGTGTAGATCCAGATCAGCATGCATATTGTTACGCTATAATGAGTTTCATATGAAATTAGTTGACGTTTAATAAATATCATATTATTAACCTGTTACAGACCGGATACAATTATAGTAGTATGAACATTTTGTGAGGAAAAAATCTTCTTTATTTCCTTTCAAAAGTATATGTTGTTACCACTCGTTTGAACCGTCTCAACGAGACGGTTCAAACGAGTGGTAACAACATATATCTTTATCGAGAAATTAACAAAATAAAGCGATTTTTTCAACAAAACTTAGCGTATCCTAAGGCGGAAATGGGTTATGGCAACACAAATATTTAATGTTATTGCATACAAAGACAGCATCATATAGTGAAGCTAAATTGTTCAATATGTAGCGATCTCGCTTACATGTTTATTATACTAGTGCATTATTTGTTGTTACAGCCATTTGCACCGACAACCACTATGTGACACACTATGTACTTTGCAATCATAAACATACATTATTGTTGGAGATGAATTCCAGTGAAATCATCGAAATTAAACTGGTTTGTGTCACCAGGGTGGCTTAGCATGTTTAGAGAGGTTCCACTGTACATTTCGTCTCTATATTGACCTTGCCGTTGAACAGATGTAAAACATCAATCAATCAATCAAGCAATCAGTCAGTCTGAATCAGTCAGTCAATTAATCATTCCCTCCCACCCACCCAGTCACCCACTCAGTCACCCACTTGATCAGTCAATCAAGCAATAAATCAATCAATAAATCAATCAATTCACTGTTAATATATTGCTAAGCAAGTTCATTAACAATTAATACCACCATGAAAGTTATATATTATACTGGCTTGCGTAATTTACCTAGCCATATTTAGATAAAACTTGCTGAGATACGCATATTCACTGCGGAACTGCGTACATTGATAGTTTTATGAATGAAAACGTCTAGAGGACATGATTCACTTTAAATCGAGATGCATACTCTATTCAATATTCCCTTAGAAGTTTATGAATGGAAGATAAATAAACACATTTATCTCATTTATACCGAAGAAAATTGTAACTTAACACTTTACATATGAGCCGTGTAGTGAAAAAACGATCTTAAAGCATTTGAAACCCGACAGATCATAAAGCTATCATATGCAAACACTGTAGATCCAAATAAGACGGCTCTTAACGAGCCGTCTCATCTGGATCTACAGTGTTTGTTAGTATTTTTTTAATTACTAAATAAAATACCCGCTTTCTGTTTATAGAATAATCCAAAATTGTCGTGGAATATTTAATGTAGGATATAGGGGTGAACAGGTTAAAGCATAAATTTCAACAAGCATAATTGTGGGTGTGACTGGAGAAATGGTGCTTATGGCTTTGCAACCAGCGTGAACGGACCTCGGCGGATTAAACAGGTTGCGTACGCACCCGTCGAACCTTCCATACTGGCCTGTCGTAATCTGATCAGGATCTGAAATGTTTGCTATTCAGTCTTTACTGCATTCAAATACCATGGCTGTGAGAAATGGGGCTTATGGGTTTTGCAACCAGTGTAAATCCAGAGCAGCCTGTGAGTCTGCTATTTGATCGGGCACTACGCTGGTCATGAAACCCATAAGCCCCATATTTTCTCATATATATCCACATATGGTGGTGTCTGTTACCAATGACAGATGATGATCGGTTTTAAATATTGGGCTCAGTGTCATATTTCCTACTTTTATATTCTGTACTTTTACACTTGCGACCTGTGCCCGGAAATCTGCTCTGTTGTACATTCATTTGCTGGTGATCAATCTGAGGTGCAGCTGGTACTAACACTGGATAATATAACAGCCTACTAGCACACGCTACCAAGCGCAGATCTTTTCATGATTCTCGGAGTCTATTGTATATTACAGCTATGCTGCATGGTTCACACAATTTGTAATGAGCAAGCTTATCACCAATACAGCCCGGGTTCGATCCTCGACCTGGGTAGAATGTGAGATGGTATGGTGGTAGTTGCTAGATCAGACAAATGGGTTTCCTCCATGTTCACCGGTTTCCTCCCACATCACCCTTACGCCTCCATCTGTGCCAATGACAGCATTTGCATAAGTATTTTTGACTCTTGTTTGTAATCGTTGTAAAATAAATAAATTTAACACTTAGACCCCTACACACAACCCTACACACAACAATTGTCGTCTGCTGTTGCTTTTATATCTTGCCTTATTTCTCAATAAAAACATGGTTTGACAGCACTTCAGAATCATTTCCATTGGAAATGATTCTGAAGTGCTGTCAAAGCATGTTGTAAATTATTCTAAAGTGCTGTCAAATCATGTTTTTGATGATGAAAATGGAAAATAGAAAATAAACAGCAGACGACAAAAAATTAAGATAGCAGTGTAAGGGATTAAACTGTACTGTATATGCCATTATATGATGATTATATTTCCAGGTGGTAACCCTATCAGGTGTGGTGGGCACTGGTCATGCTGACCAACAGTTGGACCAACAGCTGGAGAAGGGTGGACATTCCGACCATCACAACAGGCCGCACAGTCAAAAACACCACCAGCAAACACCTACATCCCAAGGTAGCTACTGTCTGTTTCACGAAACCTGCCCAAATTTTACGGCTATATAAACAATTGAAAAACAATTTATTTTTTTATCATTATAGCAAAATTTAAGAATGAGCCTTCTTTTTAGCTCACCTGAGCAAAGCTCATGTGAGCTATTGTTACCGCAATGTGTCTGTCGTCGTCCGTCGTCGTCCGTCGTCGTCTGTGAACATTTTCAAACGTCTTCTCCTCGGTAACCATTGAGCCTATAGTCACCAAACTTCATGGTCATGGTCCTTAGGTAGGGGGATTACAAAATTGTTAAAATGACGTCATTACGTAATCCAAGATGGCCGCCGTCTAAAAATAGCACAAATTCTTCAAAAATCTTCTCAAGAACCGCCAACCGGATTTCGACAAAACTTGGTAGGAATGATCGATGTACAATGCTCTTTCAAAGTTGTTAAAATGGTGACCCCGGGAAAAAATGGGCGTGGCCTGTGGGGTCAAATTTTATTTTTGACCGAATATGGTCATGTTATATATCAAATCGAAGGTATCAATGAGGTGATCACTCTGGTACATTTTTTGTTGAAATCGGATTGTTATGTCATCCAAGATGGCCGCCGAAATGTCAAAAGGTCGTTCTTTTATTAGAGATTTCAAAATTCTTCTTCACATGAACCGCTTGGCCCATGGTTACCAAACTTAAAAGTTATGGTCCATGGGTGAAGCCTTTTCAGATTTGTGAAAATGGAGGTCATCACTAATCCAAGATGGCCGCCGTCTAAAAATAGCACAAATTCTTCAAAAATCTTCTCAAGAACCGCCAACCGGATTTCGACAAAACTTGGTAGGAATGATCGATGTACAATGCTCTTTCAAAGTTGTTAAAATGGTGACCCCGGGAAAAAATGGGCGTGGCCTGTGGGGTCAAATTTTATTTTTGACCGAATATGGTCATGTTATATATCAAATCGAAGGGGTATCAATGAGGTGATCACTCTGGTACATTTTTTGTCGAAATCGGATTGTTATGTCATCCAAGATGGCCGCCGAAATGTCAAAAGGTCTTTCTTTTATTAGAGATTTCAAAATTCTTCTTCACATGAACCGCTTGGCCCATGGTTACCAAACTTAAAAGTTATGGTCCATGGGTGAAGCCTTTTCAGATTTGTGAAAATGGAGGTCATCACTAATCCAAGATGGCCGCCATCTAAAAATAGCACAAATTCTTAAAAAATCTTCTGATTTCGACTAAACTTCGTAGGAATGATCGATTTACAATGCTCTTTCAAAGTTGTGAAAATGGTGACCCCGGGGTCAAAAATGGGCATGGCCCGTGAGGTCAAATTGGCGTCAAATTTTATTTTTGACCGAATATGCGCATGTCATATATCAAATTGAAGGTATCAATGAGGC